>OY744606.1:42046378-42232326 GCA_963556255.1 Allolobophora icterica | reverse complement strand
ATCTTTCGAGTTTGGCTACGTTTGCAGTACATTAATCTATCTATCTATCTAAAACATTTATATAGCACCCTTTCAAAGAATCTGTTCAGAGGCTCTCCCGACCCGGGCCCGGTCAAAAGGAAATGTCTTAAGGAGACTGTAAAAGGAACCAGAGAAATCCCTACAAAGGGAGCGAATGATAATGATATGCATGTGAAATAGGCTACATTTATATTGTATAGTAAAACACTGATTCGAGTTAGGCTACATTTTAATATAATAAAATAGTAATGAAAATTTAATGTCCTTGTTCAAACCCAGGTTTCAATCGCGGTTAAACCCGGGTTTTCGGGTTCCGAAAATCCCGGGTAACCCGGGTAGGCATAAACTCGGGTTTGCATTCCCTAGTCCACATGTAATCCACTTCAGCACCTCTGTGACATTCTGTAAAGGCGCTATGTAAATAGCCAGATATACGTACATAGCAGTCTTTATGTAAGTGATAAGCCAAAGTATGAGCTTGTAAGCCATGCACTTTAATCTTTGTATTGGCTTCATGTTGGGCAAAGGATCTGTTTCAAATTGCAGCTTATAGTTCAGAAAAACATTGAAGAACTCTGTCCAGCCAAAGTACTCAAAATGAGTCCTCATGTTGCTCAGTAGACCAGATCATCCAAGTGCCTTTCTCTAGTTCAGCCAAAAATTAGAAGTGTTTATAGTGAATGAACTTGTTTGGTTGCTAGATTTTGAATCTCTCTTCCAGTATCTGTTGATTCAGCTAGGTCTCTTGTGTCATTTCTGTTGCAACTTGGGACTTCACATATTTCTGATGACTTATCCTTCACTGTCTGTCTCTGTGTTTCAGTGGACTCGTTTTCTGGGTGTTGCAGTGGCTGCTGCTTGATTTTGATGATGCATTGTTGGTGCCTTGTGCATTAGACTCCAGTGCAGTAGAACAACTGAGGGGGTTGGAAACGACCCAGTGAAGACTTAACTGTGGGGTCCTAAGACAGGCTGGGGAGGTGAACCCCTCAATCCTCTGACAATTCCCACCCTGATGTGCAGGTTCTGAAACCATTCCTTCTGAACAGCGATTACAACTGCAGAAGCTGTACAACTTTCTTAAGTGTTTCTAGTTTAACTAAGCAGTTGTTTGTCCACTGTTCCTCGACAGATTTTGTTCCTCGACAGATTTTGTTCCTCAACAGATTTTGTTCCTCAACAGATTTTGTTCCTCAACAGATTTTGTTCCTCAACAGACAGATCATGGCAGATCATATTTTGAGCAACTGTGATAATGGTGACATTCACTCAAAATATGATCTGCAAAATATAATCATAGCAAGTCGTGTGAAATCATAATTAGGCGTCCCCTAACCAAAATTAATGATACTCCTCCGCCCATTGCGGGGATCGTACGGGTAAATGAAATCTAAATTTTTGGAGTCACCCTTTCCGAAAGAATTGGGTTCTCCTCGCACATTACTGCAATCCTTCGGGACCCAGTGCATGTCCTCCATGATTTGCTCCCTCCGATACGATTATCTGGATACTCTCTTCGGCCTCGCTCGCATAATCGTGAGATACCACGATGTGATCCCCTGACAGGGAAGGATTACATTACCAGGCTACTGCATAAATGATAAGAAAATGCTTACGTATTAACTTTTATAATTATAATATTTTTCAATTTATTACTTCTATGTTTTACATTCAATGCTTCTACTAGCTACTGTCCGATTGTGCGTCTGCTAATGGTGTAATAAAGAATATACTTACTTACTTACTTAACATTTATTTACATAGTCACTCAATTTACTGCCAATGGCCGTAGTTTGAATCGTAAGTGGCCATAAACTTTAAATATATTCGAACATTGTTCAAGTCTCCGTATATTCGATGTTATATTAAATTTTCTGTTATTGCAGTACTGGCAGTCGTAATTTTCAATCCAATGGAGTTGCTTCGAACGAAATTACAGTCAAAGAAGCTGAGTTACATGCAACTGCGAGAGGCAATGCAAGTCAGCATAAAACACAACGGGTATAGTTTCATGATGAAGGGTTTGGGGCCTTCGCTTCTCCGAGACATTCCATTCTCAGGTACCAGTTGCATTCCAGCAGTACAAGAAAGTATCATACTGTGTGAACTGCGTTCTGATTGTATTCGATGGAGCATGCTAGTATATAGGACTAGGTAGGTGTAATACGATACAAGGAGAGCACAGTCATGCATGTATACAAGGTGCCAGAATGTAAATGGATATGACATCGGAATAGACAAGGTGCATGTTTGTACAAAGGGTTCGGTTCAAGGGGTTGTACATTTGCTTACCATGCTGCTGTGACTCCATGGTTATGTATGTTTAAGGATATGAAGATGATATGTTTGTCTCATTGTTCAAGTCTCCTTAACTCTGCTCGGTAAGCTGCATTGGCTTCCTGTAGAATTCAGAATAAGATTTAAACTGGCCTATCTTACCTTTAACCCTCACTACTATCTCCTTAGATGCCACCACGCAATCTGTGATCTTTGGGTATGGGTCTTTTAGCTGTACCTCGATATAGCACTGTCATGGGCTCTCGTACATTCCATGTTGCTTCCTGTAAGGAATGGAACTAGGCCCTTAACCAGCCACCCGTCCATCAGTCCTTTGGATGGATGAAAATTATTTTGGACAGGCATTAATTGTGCGTGGACATGATTGGACGGATTGCCGAAATAAATTATATAATGTATAATCCATTCCTCCCTTCATAGGAAGTTAACAGATTGTTGTTTGTATCACTGTATTTAAAACAAAACTGTTACAAATGTGATCAAAACCCATAGGTCTTTCAGTGTAGGGGCATTACAGTCAGACTCGTGCAGTCGTGACTTCGTACGCTCACAGCATCGGGCAGTCACACCTTCGAATGCTTTTGGAAGCCCTACTTTTGATTTCTGGCTAAGGGCCTGAATGGAACTGTCTATGTTTGTCTGGTGCTCGAACTCTTTCTCTTTCTGTAAGAAACGCCTCAAAACTCTATTTCTCATTGCCTTTCAAACATCTGGATATTTAACAGCTCTTCACCTGGCGACTGACTACCTATGACTGTGCCTCAGCTTCACATTTCTGTGTGACCTTGCAGATGTTAAATGTTTGTAATAATAATAATAATAATAATAGTAATATATTTCTACTTTAGCAGAGCTTGATTATGTTAATGACATTGTACCTATTCATTGTCTGCACAGCTGTTTACTGGTTTGGCTATGAGAGTGCAAAGTCTTATCAAATTAGACATAACCAAACGGCAGAGCCAAATTTCTTCCTAACGTTCTTGTCTGGGGCAGTTTCGGGCTCGGTAAGTATCTTACAAAATGTTAAACTTCTCTGTCAAAACTTTTAGCAATGTTTTACTACCAGTATTAATGTTGACTGAATCCACACCAAGTGCTAAATACAAGATTTGAAAGAGAGAGAAATAAATAGTAATTACAACTAGGTCCAAGTAACATTCTTGTTGTTTGTGAAGACACACTTATGTAAATCTCATAGACAGCCAGATGGCAGCTACAATGATGATGAAGGTGATCACGAATATGACACAAACTTCTTGGTGCTGATTATACTTTGCACTCCAGACCTGTTTTTGTTACTGTATAGAAATTGATGTCATGGCACTGGTCAACGACTTATCTATATTGCTAAGTGGTGGCTTCTTGGCAATGCTGATATGTCTTTGGCAGGTACAGTAAGCAGCTAAGCAATGTTAGCCCTTTTAGTCACTGGCGTAAACTTGTCCAAAATATTGGTGGGGCATGGGGTCTGGACCAGAGGTGCAAAAAACAAAGTTTTTCAAGATGAAAAATTGCTTTGTTTTTTGTGTTTTTTCGTTTCCTTTTGTTTTTATGGTTTTTGTTGTTTTTTCTTATTTGTTTTTAAGATTTTCGGTTTTGGATCACAAAAATCATGAAATTGGTATAAACAAGAGCTCCAACTCAGTTTAACTCAGTTGCGATTTTCGAAAATTAAAAATCATTAAATCAATGTTATTAAAATAACTTCTACAAGAATAAGAAAAAAAAATGTTTTGTGGTTTTCCTTTTCTTGTGTTTTTTAAACCAAAAACCGAAAAAAGCTCTTTTCACCTTTGGTCTGAACAATCAGCGAGCCTCAGAGGCTTCCGGTGTTACGTAATGCATATGAAATGAGTGCTTTTTGTGTACATGTAAATTGTTCTAAATTGAAGATATTGAAGAAAAAAATAAATCTTTGTTTTCATTATGAATTTCTGATAGTATTTCAGTTCTTTGTCTCTGTTTTTCTGTTTCTGAAGAAATTTGTCTATATTGAAACATAATATTTTAATATTTGAAAAAATACTCCTCTCGATTATAGGGGGGGCATTGCCCCGGCTCCTCAATTATTGGGGGGGCACGTGCCCCGGCTGACCCCCCAGAGTCTACGCCTATGCTTTTAGTACTTGGATGCCTGATCTTCCATGGAATACCACACCATCGGATGCCCATTCACCACACCATACTTCCATGTTCAGTAAATGAGTACCAGTGCAAGGAGGTTAAAGTACGTATCCTGTCATTGAATTGCTCTTGTGTTTGTGTCTCAGCCACATGATCCTTTGACTTCTGTCAAGTTCCAATATTTCACTTTTTGCCTTAACACGTTCACCGCCGAGTACGAGATATCTCGTACATTATTTTGTGACCTATAGCGCCGAGTACGAGATAACTCGTACTATATTTATGTACATACATACATGTATGTACATAGATATATACATGTACATACATACATGCATGTATGTACATACATACATACATGTATGTACATACATGTATTTACATACATGTATGTAAATACATACATACATACATAGTTACATACCCACGTACATACATACATACACACGTACATACATACGTACATACATCCACACGTGCCTACACACATACATACATACATGTATGTATGTATATACATACACACGTACATAAATACATACATATATGCACATCCATATATGCATGTACATACATACATGTGTGTACATACTCACATACATACATACATACATACATGCATACATACATACATGCATGCATGCATACAAACATGCATGCATGTATGCAAAAATGTATAGACACATACATATATATACATATATACATACATGTATACATACATACATGCATGTATGTACGTATGTGTGTATGCATACATATTTATGTGTGTATGCATGTGTGTATGTATGTGTGTATGTCGTATGTATATATGCATGTATGTATGTAGTATGTAGTATGTAGTATGTATGTATGTATGAATGTATGTATGTATGTACGTGTGTATGTATGTATGTATGTACATGTGTATGTATGTATGTATGTATGTATGTACATGTGTACGTACGCATACATTTATGTATGTATATCTATATGTGTGTATGTATATATGTATTTATGTACGTGTATATGTATGTATGTATGTATGTATGTATGTATTCCACTTTTTAAACTTTTTCCCACTTTTCTGTGGCGTGGGAGGAAAAATATGGCGGCGGTGAACGTGTTAATTACCTTTTGTATGGAAATGCAGTCAGATTTCAACTGGAAATATTTCTAAGTATTGCTGAATTACACACAGCATGCAGTGACTACAGCAGCGATCCGACAAAGAAATAACTATGGTACTTGTGAGTGGGGTGTATTTGGTGAATTTTTGGTGTTTTTTGTGATTTGTTACATAGGTGGCAGCATTGCTGACACTGCCATTTGACGTGATCAAAACTCATCGCCAGATTGAGCTTGGGGAAGCTGAAGTCAGGGGTAGCGTGAAGTTAACATCAACATGGAAACTCTTATCTGAACTTTATGGAAAACAGGGACTTTCTGCAGTATATGCAGGTTTAAGAATTGACATCAGTGTATTTTACTTTATTACCTTTTCTTTCTAATACGACTCTATTTATGTGTTGGTTATGGATCTTGTAAACGTATCACTGAAATAAGTGTTTGCACTTCAAGTCTTACATGCCAAGCCGAGTCCAGTGATGATGCAAAGTAGCATACTGAGTCTAAATTGCCCAGAACTATACAACAGTACAGCTTAAAAAGCTTTATATTTTTAAAATTAAAGTATGAAGTTCCAGTAATTGTAATTTGACTAGTAATTCACATGCCCTGAACTGGTGGGGCACAAAAAATTTCATTGTTTGATTGTTATTTACTGATTAATTTGTGTTGGCTGGAAAATAGTCTGTGGAATTGTCAAGGTAAGCATTAAGGCACTGAAGTTTAACTAGTTCTTTGTTATTTATGACTGTCTTAAACTATATTGTTTTTATTGTTTAAGGAATTGTGCCACGCATGATCAAAGTAGCGCCTGCATGTGCCATCATGATCACGACCTATGAATTTAGCAAAGCCTTCTTTCAAGCACGGAACCGGGAGACGTAAAACCTTCAACGTTTCCTGAGTGTGACATGAGAAAAACATAAACTCTTCAACTTCTTTCAAGGAGGCAAGGCTACAAGATGGTTAAATTCTGTTATTGCTAGCAGGTTGTTTAGTCGATAAGCCATGGGTTTGATTATGTATGTGAGACAGAGGAGATTTACGTTCCAGAAAATGTATACATGTAAATCGAGTTATGCTGCCTTATGATTTCATTCGGTTAAGAAGCACAGGAAATACATTGGTACACTTCGCGGTCTTTGTGAATTTAAACGCAAGAGATATACAGTATAATGTTCTGCTTTCTGGTAAGCATAACTTTGTCATTTTCTACCGTACTGCTACCGTATATTTGGTATCATGAAGTTTTTGTAATGATACTGTATTTGTCTAATTTTATACCTGCAATAAACCAGAGTTTTGAGTGTTTACATTTTGATGGAAAATTGTGCTGCAAAATGTTTCTTTTCTCAATATTAAATTGAGTGCCATAACAAAATGTGGCCTCAGCCCTTAGAAAGGTCACATTTGTAATTATAAGAAGGAATAGGAAAGTTCCTGAAGCTTCAAAGTCATTTTCTGGTGCTGATGTTGAATAATATAACATGGTTTTTAATGTAGCATGGTTTAGTTGGACATTTTACTTCAGTTTATCCAGTTACTCACTAAATGAGCATATGCTTGAAATTTTTCCATTTCGTATGAACATATGTATGCATTGAGATATCATAATTATGTGTTAAAATGCCAATTTACCAATGTCTCCATTAGTTGCTAGTATTTACTTTCTCTGTACCATTGTAACGATGAAATAAGTTTATGTTTAATAAGGTTATATATATTTTAATTACAACTGTGAAACAGTGTGCTTTTTATGTGCTACTTGTCATCAGCTCCAAACCTTGGTGTGGTTGACCTGTTTTATTACAGTTGTTTTCACCATGAACTTTTAGTTGTATGCTTGTTTTTTTGTACTGGTCTTATCGTGTTTATAGTTCAACCCCAAGAACATGATTCTGAGGACTTGTTGAAGAATTTACAATTTATATTGATTTATTGGCAAGAAATGAGAAAGCATCAACACATCTGCCAGCCAGCACAACTAAAATAAGCACAAATGGCATCGTCTGACAACAAAATTGACTCCATAAGTTTATACCAAATATATGACATCTGGCAACCCTAATATTGTAATCACAGTCTCAAGATTTCTACAATCCCCCCCCCACCAAAAAAACCAATATGGAAAGAAATATGGGTCCTACATGGGCTCCATGTGGGCATGCTGACAAGGTTAATCTCAACAGATTTGGCTAACGGTTTTTCATATATTGTCATATTTATGATTATTAACCACACAGCAAATCTGCCTCAATAGAACATGCCAGTAATGCTTCCACTGCAACAGCTAGTTACTGGTAGAAAGGTGATCTCCAGTGGTTAAAGTGGTTTGGGTGAGCAGTGGGAACTCCAAAGAAGTTATATTGGAATTTGGAACGCATGCGTTACTAGGGTTCTATTGCACGGTGAGCAGTGGGAAGGCAAGCAAAGAATTTCGAGAGCAGTGGGAACGCCATTCCCACCCACTTTAAACGCTGGTGACCTCCAACAACTTTCTATGAATCTGAGCTTCGCAAAATATTGTGTCACAAGAAACAAAAGTGCGTGGAGGAGTCGGAGCAATTCTCAAGCACTGGTAAAAGAACTTTTGCAGTTTTATCTACCAACACCTACAAAAGACTACATTTTCCATCACAGAACTGTGAATTAACAAACATGTCCTCATCTCTTTCAGATTCGATTTCCTCAGGGTGCGCTTCAGACGGACCTAATTCGGTTAAAATTGTAGATAGCTTTAAAAGGTCATCTGGTTGCGAAACCGAATTAATTTAGCAAAGGTTTCACAAATTCTCTGTGAACTGTGGCGAAATAATCAATTATTCATCCTGGAGTGTCTGCGGACATTGGTCATGTTAGCAAGAAGTGGCAATGATGCTTCTGTTGTGTCAGAAGCACAGATGCTTGCACATAGTTTGGACTTATTTATTTATTATACCACAGTTCTTCGGACAATGCAGAGTTTTTCTCATTAAATCTTGATATTTCTTGGGTAATGGCAGGAAGATAGATGCTTACTCTTAAATTCTCAAGTGGATCTGATACCACTTCATCGGCTGCTTGTTCATCCACGATGCAACGCTTCTTTCAATCGAGGTTACTGAAGAAGCAGACAAGACTGTTTTCAGGACAGTGTCAAAGTCAAGACGCGGGACACGTTTACAAGTCTCGCATGTTCATCGAACCTCGACCGATCAGCTGAAAGCACTTTCAGTTTTAAAGTTCAACAAATTGGATTTCAGTTGTCACAAGTTTTGTCAATTTTTTTTACATGTTTAGAGATTCAGATAGAAATATTGAAGCGTAATCGTGATCTCCAAACTGCTAAAGCACCACTCGAAGGCCAAGTACAGGGCACCAGCCTATTCACGAGCGCTACGTCAAATCAGAGGGGTTTTCCAGAGAGTAGTCCAAACGAGGTACGAGTCCAGTTTTCAGCGTCTAGAGGCCAGATCAAGAGAGGAGTCGGAGCAGCTGTTGAGGTGGATGTCGTTTAGGAACTTTAGGGCGAGAATTGGAAGGCGGAGGATAAGACGAGTGAAAAAGTGTGACTTCAGTGGTACTTCAAAAAGTGTGACTTCAGTTTTGTGTGGAAAGCCGGGGATGATAGATAGAGGAACATGTTGAGGAGGAAGGACAGGTTGGAATGATGATTGAGGAACCGAGAATCTGCGGAATTCAGAGGGCAGATTGTTCCATAGGCGTCATGCCGTGTTGGATAGCCAATGGCTCGAATTCGAATTGGTCGATTATGGCGACGTCTTTGTCCATGGTAGTTTAATGATCGCTTAAAGAGTTTCAATATTTAGAATATTTGTGTATTGACGTATGTGATTTATTCCTTTCTGCCCTAGGGGCCCCGCGCGAGAGTGAGTGGTTAAATTGGTCTCCCAGAGGTGGCGGATCTCCAAATTCCTGTAAAGCACAAACAGGAGTCTTTGTGGATTCTGTACCTGATATTAGCTATTCTGCTAAAACTAATGCAAGAAATATGATGCGTATTATCGATTACTGCAACCAAAGATATGTTCATGTGGCGATTCTCCACTTTTACGTGATGGATCTCTACTTTTAGGTGGCGGATCTCAAACCAGGGTAGTAGTAACCAGTTTAACGACACTGATATAAACAAAGATCATTAGCGTCGCCCTCCTCAGAGTCCTTCATGCAGGCTTGGGACTGGCAAACCAGAGCGAGATCCGGCTGAATTTAACCACTGCCGCGCGATGAAACCAGAGGGGCCCATGTGCCATGGCATAAGACACAATAGCCAATGCATAATGCAAATCTTGCGCCAAATAATTTTAGGCCTTACTCGCCTACGCACAGATGATATATCAACTTATACGTACACGAATCAACACCAGGCCAAAGATTTGCACGAGTCAGTCACAGCTTTATTAATCAGTTAATGCTACCCATCAATTGGCTTAAGCAAGAAGACAGTTTCGTAATCGCAACTAGGCCTACGTAATTAAAATTTAATAGCCAAAATGCAAGCTTGGATCGTTGATTGTAGTCCAATCAAAACGATGTCGCTAAGTAGGCTAAAATAAGACTGATGGACCGGTAATGGTAAATTGGAGTCTTCAAGTGTAATTAAAATCTGTTACGTACAGTATATAGTACATTATTTCGATTTTACACGTGCTGTTAAGGTAAATATCGTATAACATGTCTGAAAACTATTTATGTAGCATTAACAATGATCCTGAGTAAGTGTAGGAAATTGCTTAAATTCAACTATTCGGGTCCAACCCGGATTTTTTACTGGTGTGTACAACTCTCCAGTTTACATTAATAATTAACGTGGTGGCTCAGTGGTAAGTTCGGCGCCTTGTGACTGGATGGTTGCAGGTTCGAATCCCACTCTAGCCGCTGCGTACGGACCTTGGGCAAGTCCTTCACTCGCGATTGCTCGTGGCGCTTCGGCGTGAAAACTCAGACACAGTATCAATGCTGTAGTCGGGAGCGCCCCTGAGTAGTAGTAGACTTGAGGAGGCGCTATGGAAATATCCGAAATAAATAAAATAAATAAATAAATAAATATTTTATGATCTTGCAATCAATGGTCACATGATGGCGCTTTTGCATGTTGAAAAGGCACTTGGATGCTGAATCTGCTTATATTCATAATCTGAGGCTGCACCCTCCTTTGGAATGCTGGCCGCTAGCTAGTCATACCGGAAGTCCGGATCAGAAGAATCTGCTTGTGGACGACTATAAGCAACACAATGGTAATTATTAGTCGAATTTTACTTATCGAGACTATTTTATTTCATTTTCAGACATAATTCATTATAGTAATTGGCGCATTCCATAGTCTTTATGTGTGAGATGTTACACGTTCATTTTGCTAAAGCTTCTTAAAGCCGCCAAAATTTTGTTGATCTCTTTCCGCCCCCACAAGGCTCAAAACATTGCCAACCATGCAGCGATACTAAACTTTGTAAAGTTTAGGTTTTGTGTATTTTGGATTCATGTGGCAAGTATTATGGCGAACATGTACAATCGGGGTGCCTATATACTATCTGGGGTGGGTGTCTTTGCATCGTGAGGGTCGGTTAGGGTCAGGGTAAGTGTCGTGGGTCCGGCCCGAAACCCGAATCCCCGAAAACGCTGCAAATGCACAAAAGCCCGATTTCCCGAAAACAGTTAAAATTATAAAAAGCGGCCGAACTCCCCACAACTATTCAAAGTTAAATTGTAAACACTTATACATGACACAGACCTAGCGAGTCCTTGATGTATCTCGATATAATCTAGAATATATATATATATATATATATATATATATATATATATATATATAATATAGAAAATCGATTTCGGTGACTGAAACCCATTTGGTTTATATGCCTCTAAAGAAGTTTTTGTAGGGTATCAACTGTTTGATACATCTTTGGAGTCAAAGTGAAGTTTGCTGAGACTTAAATTTTCGTGCACAATACAAATTCATATGGAAATGCAGCAAGATTAAATTGAGCTGTGATTAATTGTAATTTGCTAAAACAAATATACGATGCCTTCATCCAATGGCATACAATGTAGAATTGTTCCAATACATTATTGTTCTTGTTGTGTTTCAGGCTCAGCTGTCTGATGATGTCATTTCTGGTAAGTTGTGACTAAAATCTTTATGTTCATTGTTGGAAGGCAGTAATCATTTTTAAATACAGTCTGCTACAGTGTAAAGCTATATGACTGTGAGTGACTTGCTATGCATTTTTAGTGGTCTACTTATGTTTCTCTACTATTCCTGTACGGATTCATGACTTATTAGTTTCTGGTAAACTGTGTTAAGGCTTATTTTAAATTATAATTATTTGGCTTCTTATTTGCAGAATACCAGGAGGCTTTTTGTCTGTTTGACAACAAGGGAGATGGTAAAATATTTGGGCACCAGTTGGGTGACGTTCTAAGGGCAATGAACCAGAATCCAACTGAGGCTGAAGTGAAGAAGTGTGGTTTTCACCAGGACCCAGGTGAGTCCACAGGCTCTTATTGCTCATTTAATGATGATCCATGATTGCCAAATTTCCCATTGTCCTCAGTCAAGTTTAAACCATAGAATTGCTGGTTGAACAGCTACTTTGAATATCTTTCTGAAGTGATTGTAAATGTTAACATATAGTTTGTCCTTAGCCTTCTGTGATATCACAGACAATATGTAACCCCTCTGCCTTAAAAGGATTCTTAAACACTGATGTGTAATACCAACTTTCATTGTGATTGCTTGTGTGATGCTAAGGTATTGTACAAGGTATTGACTGTCATTGCAGGTCAATTCCAAGGAGTACAGTCAAGCTCTTTGGCTAAAGTGCTGACAAACGTTGCGTGGTTCAACAACAGTGCATCATTTTTTGTTTATTTATTTAAACGACCACTCTAGCCATTTTAAAATCACTAGTCTGTTGTGTGCTGGAAGTCCTTTGTATAAGAGAAAGAATTCGTTCTTCATTTCATAGCAGTGGCTGTAATCTAAAACCTACAAAGAGAAGTTAGCTAGTATTGAAATTGATATCAATATGGACTTGAGAAGTTGCATTTGGTGTCAAGTTGCCTCTTTCAGAAAATGACAGAAGGGGTTGGTTTAATTTTCTTGCTTCCAGCTGATAATCGTATTTTTTCCTTTAGATCGCCGTATTAGCTTTGACCAGGTTATGCCCATCCTCAATAATCTGATCAAGAATCGTGTGGAGCCTGCGATTGAAGAATTTATAGAAGGATTCCGAGTTTTCGACAAAGAACAGAATGGCACTATTAGTTCTGCTGAACTTCGTCATATGCTTACCAATTTGGGTTTGTACAAATCTTTCATGGAGTAGGTTGAGAAACAGAAAAGGTGCAATGCCTAAGATTGAGCTGTTTGGACAGAGAACCAATTAATCTTGTTTTTTGGTGTGAAATGCTGGTGTCTGTGTGGTGATGCAACTAGCACAAGGTCAGCACTTCCACACACAGACCTTTCTGTAATTGAAGGGCTTGCCTCAATAACCAGGTATGTCGACATACCTGGTTTATGTGAAAAAGTATGCCAGCATGCTTGGAATATTGTATTCTATATACCATGCAAATTTGGTGCAAATCTTATCATTTTTGGATTGGCTTTTGGATAAACAGTTTGTCAACATATGGTATTGTGCAGCCGGCAGCATTACTCCAGTGCAATATCCCGGTATGATAACAAATATTGTCGTTTTTCTTCTAATTTTTGTTATTAAAACCGGTGCAACAATCAGGTTATTTGACATACCCGCTGATTTTGCATTATTTTTTTCTTACTGTAATGTAGCTATGACGACTTACCTTCTTATTGCACGATTAATTTGTACTGTGTACTAGTCACCATTTGGTGCAAGAATAAGGTATGTCGGCTAACAGCAGATGATTTTTGCTTCATATCAGGTTATTGAGTGTCAATAACCAAGTATGAAGCAAAATGTCATGAAAAAAACATTAATATTATTCTTTGCATTGCATTATGTAACAATTTCGTGAAAGACAATAATAACTCACATGGTGCTTCAAACAGCTTGTCAATATGTCGTAAAATGGCTTAGATACAACAGTTTGAAGTGTCAAATCTCTTAAACCATTTTCCCAAAACTTAAAAAAAATCCGACATACCTGGTTATTGCGGCAAGCCCTTCAGTTGTTGTATTACAACGCAGCTATGCTTTACTTAATTTGTTATGCATAAGGCATTATGTGAGAAACCTTCCGACTCTTATGAGTGACAAACTTAGTTTCAGGTTTACCTGAGTTGGCATATTTTTTATGTTCGAAATTTCAGACTTTTAGATTGCTGCATTAGCTTGGCTTTATGAGAGAAATTTGCAGAGTCTATGAAGAGAAACTGAAAGATGCATAACTTGTTTACATTAACCTGAGTCAGTGGAAAAAATGTTTGTTTTATATTTAGGTGAAAAGATGACTGATGACGAAGTGAACGAACTGCTTCAGGGTCATGAAGATGCCCAGGGCAATGTTAACTATGATGGTATGTCCAAGATATTTTACTATGTTTTGAGGAAATGTTTGTGATCACTGCATGTACCTATGACAGAGTCGAGCTCACATTAAGGCATCACAAAGAGAACGTAATTTTATTCTGGGTTAAAAACAGATGAACACACTTTAGTCAGGATAGGCACAGAGTCTTACTGGAATCTGTGTATCAGTCTGAAAACTTAAGATGACAGAAGATAAATTTAGCAGCATATAGAATACCCATTTATGTGCACAAGGCTTGAGGGGGCTACTAGGCAGGCTATATACTGACCAAGCAGGCTGAGCAGATATAAGTGAAACCCAGAGGAGGGGAGTCGACTGGTAGCTGCCACAGCCTAGGCTCAAAGAAGAAGGATTATTAAAATAGAGAATTCACATAGAATCAAGTGGTCGAGTCAATGTTATTAGCCTATTACTTGTTTGAAAATTTCACATTTTATAATCAAATTATATTTAACTCAAATCTAACTCAGTAATATACCTACCTGAATTTTTATGAAGCACCTTTCAAGGTACTGCTCGGAAACATCATCTGTGCACTTCTTGAGCAAGCCTCAGAATTTTTATATTTGGGTGATGCTCAGGTTTTTAGGAAAAGGTCATGCCAGTTAAATTATGCATACTAGTTTCAGCCCTAAGGCAAATTTCTGTGCATAGGACATATAGGTGAAAATGTTGTTAAAAACCCTGGCATGTTGAAGCATTGACATATTGATTGAAAGTACTTCCACTGCATTTAGAAGTTGAAGTTAGCAGATTGTGGTTCTTGACAGATAAGAGGTAAGCCATATCAAGTAGTCTGGACTGTCCAGAATTTGTCCATGGCAGTATTTGTCATTGACATGTATGTAGACTGGAAAGTCGTTATAAAGCTGTCTTTTGGGCTTTTTGGTATAGATCTTATTATATTTTAAATTTCTTTTACTGTATTGCATATTGGAAATAACTTCCAAATGGAAAGCTACTTTAAATCATCAAGGGCTGATGTGACCAATAATCTCCGGTACCTCATGTTTACGGTACCTCATCAATTCTTGAAACTTTGAAGAAATCATTTATGGAAATCTGTTGTTTTCAGTGTTTGAGGCTTCTGCCTACATTTGGAACATCAGTTGCCATATCACAATTCCAGAGCTTTCCCTAGACGAATGCATAATGAAAATTCTATTCTACAGAGTGCCACAGCTGAAGAAACCTTTCAGTCTACTTAACACTTTAATGACTAGAGTGTAGCAAAGGTGACTGGGAAACCAATGCAGCTCGTCGTTACAGTGTTAAGTTGCATAAATGTGTTCTGTCAGATGTTTCTGAATATATTTGACTGCAATGTAAATATCCAACTGCTGGTTTTGGTTTTCGTAAATAGGTGTTGTTCTTCGAGATGTTAGTCCTGATGTCTTACAGTTGTTTATTGTTCTATTTCAGAATTTGTGAGGGCTGTAATCAATGGCTGAGTGATGAAAATATCTGAATATCATCATTATCGTCAGTCCAAGAGAAAAACTACATTCTACCGTTGTTGAACTTATAGAACTACATGGTTGCCATAATTATAATTCTGAAACATTTTTTTTAGATTGTAGAAAGTTATATATATATATATATATATATATATATACAATTTATATTGCTGTATTTGTTTGTGCATGCGATAAGCATGTGCATGCTTATGCAAATGAAATAAAGGTGTAAAATACAGCTATGCATATAAATATATAACACATTTTCTAATGTATGCTGATTAGGCTTGTATGTTTTAGTTGTTAGAAATGTGCTTCCAGCTGTGTGCAATTCACTGACATCTTTTCTCTGCCAGCTTCAATCCACTTTCGATGTTCTTTTCCATTGGTTACATGGGTCTTATTGTGGGGACTGTTCTTGCATTTCATAAACTTTTTATTGCACTTGCTTGAGTCCACAAAATGAGGTGGTGCTGTAACAGGTAAATCAAACATGTGGGAAATAACTTTTATGTTTTATGCAGCATACATTGGGTATTAGTGTACTATGATATATAATTATTTTTTGTATTTAGCATTTGTATAATTAGCTTAGCATTAGCAATTCTATTACTTTTCCTTTTCTGGCTTCTCAACTTGTGTTATCACTTGGTGTATGTATAATAAATTGGAAGTCATGCACTACAATTAGAATTCTTAAAGTTCTGGTTGCAATGATTTTCTCAATGAGCAATATTACATTTAAACCTTAAATTATATGTTCTTGGAGATTGAAATCTTTTGTAGTAGGGTTGATGTCTAGTGCTATGGCACTGGCAGTTTCAAAGCTTGTGTTATCACTTGGAGTATGGAGGATGGGGCAGCATGTACCTAGTTCCTTGTTTAAGGAAATGGCAAGATAGAAAATTGTTGAAATAAACATGTATTTATTATTGTAATCACTATTTATCAACTTGAAGGTTGTAGAAGGTCATGTAACAAATTTCTCAATGCAAGATATCAATTACCGGTACATGGTGCTTTTGCAAAAATGATCCATTGCCAGATTGTGTCCTCTGATTAGAAAGGAGTTCTATCCTTGTGTTCATTCTCCCACTTTACATCTACCATGCAGTGATTGCTGCCAAATAAAGAGACCTGAGATACTTTCTCGATGCCGACTGCAATCATTGTTCATGGATTGTCGATATCTGCTTAGGTTTCAAGTTGATTTACAATGTTTGACACTTCATTGAAGAAATTACATGTATATGGAATTGTCATTATTGCTTTTGTGCATAGTCTATGCAGCATCCAATCGTTAGTTGGATTTGTTGAGGATCAGTGTAAGCTGTACCATACATTGTATACGTATCACTCTCTGCCCAGTTCAACAGGTGTAGGGGGTGCTGATTCGAAGTGAACAAAGCAGAGGGTACTGCCATATTTGAGTTGCAGAACAGTGAATGGTCCCAAAGTCATTTTTTCAGACACTGTTTATGGATTATCCTAAAGGCCGATAACCACAAGAAAGTGGCCAGTGGAGTGATTTGAGGACCAATGGACCATGATGGTTATATTTGGGATTTTTAGTGATGGCATGAGTGAGAGCAGTCAGTGTAGACTGAAGGTGGTTTACTTGGATGGTGTATGTTCTGGAAGTGTGAATTGCATTAGTGTATCATGGACTGTTGATGTGGTGATAGTCGATGAGGTTTTGAGGTCGCAAAGGAGTAGAAGTATACGTGAGTTGTAAGAATTTTCATTTCGAGGATGTATGTAGCGCCCCTTCGAGGTATCTAATCAGGAGCACTCCTGCCCCAGCTAAAGAGGACAGTCTTGAGATTGTAGTAAAACGTATCAGTGTATACATATTAGAAACACTTTTAAACACACCTGTGATCCTTTCTGCCCTAAAGTCTGCCAGAAATAAATACTGTCACCTTCTATTTAATCCACTTGTTCATTTTCAATCCTCCAGCTCTCATCTTTGGAAATTAACCAGGTTTACACTTGCACAAATACAGTCGATGATGAAGAAAACGATGGTTTTTACAAAACGACTACATGTACTCGGTATTCTGGATGAGACCCCAAGTCGTATGAAAATCAAAATGGGAGACTTCAATGTGCAGACTGGATAGGATTGGCTGGAAGCAGAGCATGGCTGATGGTGACAGATCTGACAACAGAGAAAGATTGCTGAGCCTCTGCAGCAGCCATAAGTTACATGTACATGTAAAGATTGAAGCTTTTTCAAAATACAAGAGCTCACATGGAAGTCACCTGACTTACTGGTAACCAAGATAGATCATGTATGTATATCTAGGAGGTGATGTTGTCACTGAGAGATTTAACACTTAGCAACAAACATGTACTAAAATGTATCGAAAAACTAATCCCTCTCTTCATTACAGGGTTACGGGTATACAGATGTGCTGATGTGGCAGTTGTGATATGGAGGTAAAGATATGCATAGGGAGGGCAAAACCTGTGTTTGGGAGGCTTGTTGAGTACACTGCCGAACGGATCTGAGACATTGCAGATTACAGTGACAAACAAAAAAGTTGTGGGCAAAATATTGGTAGACTGAAAATGTTAGAAGAAATCACAAAAAGGTGAATTTTTAAAAATGGTGCATGACAAAAATTTAAGATGATTTTTGTGATCAAAGAGCAGCCCAAAATCCATAAGATACCCAAACGTGTTCCGGAAGCAAAATCATAGTCCAGCACTGTTGCCCAAGATGGAAGATGAGATGGCGGTGCACCCATGGCTGTGAATGGCGATTGTTTGGTAGAGCCAATGATTGGTCTGATGGTGGTTCACCTGTTGATGCTGGAGGATCAACAGGATCATCTGACAGGCTGATGATCGTAATTTGAGAGAACTTAGAAATTAGTGCATTCATGGATGTTCAGCCACTAGAGTGATTTAAGGATAGGAGTGATACTGCGAACAGCTCGGGATGTGAATTTGAAATGAGTTGAAGACACTATTTGAGTGTATACAGTGAAACAGGGAATTACAGTAGCCAAGCTTGGAGTCAGGCAGCAATGGTAGAGGCAGTTTTAAATCCAGCATAGATTAATTCGAATAATGGTGAAGGTCACAAGTATTCATGAAGCTGGTAGCTAGAGCATGGACGTCTGCAGGAATTTTTTTGGGGGGGGAATCTGTTTAGGGGAGCAAAGTGACTTTTTGCATAGAACAAAAACATATTAACACACAACAACTTTTAAAATAAATAATGGTCAAGGACTTACCTAAATAATTGTGTTTTTTGCATTGAAAATTGTGTTGAGACTGTTGTAATAATCATAATAATCAAAAGATTTTTTAAAAATATTTGCAAAATCAGGGGGCAAACGTCAAGCCAGTGATGGATGAGCAAAAAGAACTAGGAGAAAAGGATATGAAGAGTTGATTTTCACCTGCCTAAGGTGATGATCGACCGAAGAGTATGCTACATAACACTATATGGGTTGTCCATCAACCCCTACAGCCATATTCGTCTGACCAACATTGCACACATAGCTGGTCCCATTAAAAGCCCAGTGGCAGGATATGGCCCAATAAATCTCTGCAATATGCCACTATCAGTAGGGCCTATGCGAACTGGCTCCTCGAGGACACAGGGAGATTAATTGAAGTTAGCTTCAGCCAATGTATGCAGCTAACCAGGCCTACAGTTGACAAAGAGGCAGATTTTAAGCCTTACTAATAATTTTATAGCCTACATGTTGCATGATATTCAATATGAAATTGGCAGTTCAGTGTTGTGATAAATATTATTAGCAAATAAGGCAACAAACTGCAAGATCGTACAAAGTTCTGTTTCTTATGAAATGGAGGCATGCAGTAGGCTAATTCCCCATACATCCTCGTCTACAGCGCTGCTTTTCATACGTATTATGTAACACCAGAAACCACTGAGACTCGCTGATTGTTATGATCGAATGCCGGACAGTTACCCCCCTGGACATATTCCCCCGGACCTATTCCCCCCAGACAGTTACCCCCCGGACACTCCCCCCGAATCTAGGTAGGTCATTCCCCCCGGACAAATTCCCCCTCTGTGGATTTATGTATGTATGTATGTCTGTCTGTATGTATTTCTGTATGTATGTCTGTATGTATGTATGTGTGCATTGTATGTATGCATGTATGTATGTATGTACGTATGTATGTACGTACGTATGTAGGTACGTACGTATGTATGTAAGATTGTATGTATGTTTGTATCTATGTATGTATGCATGCATGTATGTATGCATGTATGTATGTACGTATATATGTATGTATGCATGTATGTATGTATATATGTATGTATGCATGTCTGTATGCATGTATGTTAGTATGTAGGTATATATGTATGTATGTACGTATGTATGTTTTGATCATTAAAACAGAGAGCTTTTTGCATTGAGGGGGAAATGTCCTAGTAGAGGGGGGAAATTGTCCGGGGGGTAATTGTCCGGCGAGGAATATGTCCGGGGGGAATATGTCCATGGGGTAAATGTCCATTCACCGTTATGATCCCATGCCCCTTCCCAATATTTTGGACAAGTTTACGCGGAATTACGCCCTAATTATTATTCCGGAGGTTATCCGCAGTCTTGTCAAGACCTTAAACCTCAAGACCAAGACCAAGACCTTGAACCTCAAGACCAAGACCTTGAACCTCAAGACCAAGACCTTGAACCTCAAGACCAAGACCGAGACCAAGACCCAAAAAAATCACAGTCGTATCCAGACTTCTATTCCTTACTAAAAATTGTCCAGTCGTTATTTTAATGAAAACATGAGTTTTTTCTTTTATTCAAGCAAAAATAACTCTTAATGGAGACTGCAGAGAAATCCGAATTCGTATTTACAAAAGTCCTTCATGTGAAATGTTATTCCAAATGCATGTTGAATTTTATAAAAAAAAATTTGCTCAGAATTTTCTGACCAAGACGTGACCTGTGGGGCCTCATAAAAATTCTGCCATGTGAAAAACACGGTCTACAAGTGCTGAAATCGCTAGCACACAAAGCAGCTTTTCAAGAACCGGATGTAAATGTACAAATTAATCATGAGTCTGTTTTGAAATCATTCCATGGTAAATAACCGGAAGTCAAAATAATTGTCCAAAACAACAGTGAAGCCTCATTCACACCGTGTAAATACTAAAGCAATAACTGTATGAGTAATTATTGGATAAATTTTTGAAATTCTTGCCGTTTGTTGAAATTAGTTTAATTAAGAATATTCTTATCGTATCTTATCTTATCTTATCTTAAATCCGGCACTGCCTAAAATCATCTATGCAAAAGTTTAAGTTAGGCTACCCAAAGGATCAGTGGCGTAGCTGGGGGGGGCAGGGGCTACATTTGTCCCCGGGCGCCAAGGGAAGGGGGCGCCAAAATGAGGGTTCAGATATATAATTTTACTCTTAATTTTGATGCAGTTTTAACTAATTTATCACAAATGAATGCACAAGATTTAATTTTAGCGCCCCAAATATATCCAATTATATCCTCATTACTTACAATAAGTTCTTAGGTATGATTTTGGCGCCCCATTGAGCACTAAGGGGAAACATGCATACATGTACTGTCTGTATTTTTCATATTTTATTTCATTAAAAAAAATTGCCATTCGATTATGTGGAAAATGTGAAATAGTAAAACGGGGGGGAGGGGGCTCCAAATTCATAGTTCGTCCCCGGGCGCAAAATATCCTAGCTACGCCACTGCAAAGGATTTCGATCGGGCTTCTCCAACGACCATCGATTAAATGCTGGCGCTAGAGAAATAATTAGATTAGATGTTATCCACTGTTCATTACGCTATTTCAGATCCCATATTTCCTTCTATATAATTTTAATAATAGGCCTAATCCTTCAAATTGATTAGGCTAGTGCCCTGCCCTTGGCCTTCGAATCGCGCTTTAGAAGTTTGGAGATTACGATTACTATTACAATTAATCTCTCGGTGGGAGTGTTGCGCACATCCATGGTAGAGAGTTCCTTGTATAAATGACCATCGATTGGTGTTTTTGCGTAATGATACCGGCGCTATAGAAGTCATTAGATTAGTTTATAATGAAGTAAGTAAGCAAACCAACTGCTAACCGTAGGCCCTACTTTGGTGTACATGAAAGTTTTATCGAAAGTTTTAAGAAGTGTGTATATATAATATTAATAGATTGGGGGCTTTTGTGAAATTGTCATTTGAACATTATTTGTAAAAAATATTATATTCGAGACCACAAATTTGGTTGATATAATAATATTGATTACGTTGATTTTTAGGGGCGCTATATTTAGGACTCTTGGAGGGTTAATTTTTTAGCGCTTGGCACAGAGCGCAATATAGCTCGATACGTTCCTCAAAATCAAAATTTAAGAAGCAATTAAATAGTTATAAAATGCAGACGATTGAATTTCTTCTTTGAAATCTTTCAAACTATACAGTCCCGCCTACCGAATCCTGCAGCTCGACAGCATTATAACGTCACAAAGCAGTGGCGGATCCAGGATTTCTTGCGCGGGGGGGCAAGGGCTTCTTCTGAGGGGCGCCGCGTTCTAGGGTAAATTGGCAATCAACTATAAATGATAGAACGTGTATATTTTAAATAATGCCACGTGTTGTAGACCACTAGTAAATATACTATCCTGTATAAAACTATTTCAAAGTGACGAAATGTTTCCTATCCTATGTCCCTTACCATGGACATTTTCAATGGGAATAGGATATTTGAGGATAGGAAAAGGTTAAGGAAACTGACATCTGATCGGTTCTACTAGATATATAAATTGTTGAATGACTTGAGTCAACAATTAAGGGGAAGAACTGAGCAGACTTAACTTCATTATCAATTGTGTGCGACAGTTCTGATATGCTTCTGACAGTTTCTGATTTGACCAGGTCATTATGTACGTCACGGCATAAATAAAGTTCATTTCTACTTCATATTTAGCCTATATTTAGGTGATATTTCAAAGTAGAATCATAATTGGCGAGACCTCTAACAGTTCAAGAAAATTCCCAGTGTTTCTATTCTCAAATTTAATCCTGACAAATTGGAGCTCATCTGGTTTGACCGTTCCTCTAAGCTGAACTCTCACTTTCTACTCCCTCCTTTCTACTCTGCCAATCATCTTTTGATCGGGATTTTGGAGTCATCCTTGACCCAGCATTTACGCTTAAACCTCATTTAGCCGACATTTCTCGGGCTTGCTTGTTTCACCTCAGAAGAATCCGGCAGCTTCGCTCTATTCTGCATTCAGCATCACTGGAAACACTGGTCTTATCCTGACGCGACTTGACTACTTCAACTCTATACTCCATGGTCTCCCTGAATGCATAGCCTACTACTTCCTCTAACCAGAATACTGCATCAGGCTGCAAGATTGTGTCTTGGACTCTCTTACCGAGACCGTATCACACCTGCTCTTCGCTCCCCGCCTGAAAATCCGACATGCAATTTTGTGATAAATGTTGTAAGTTTCAAACATTGTTTGGCATTTGCTTCTAGACTAGCTCGCTTTATAATTTTACGCCTATAGTCGCTCCACTCAGTTTTCTGCGGGTTTGCGTTTAGTAGTTTAAAGTTAACCATCAGAATACAATTTATAATTATATCCAATTCATCACAATTTAAAGCTAATGTTATTTATTTCAGGAATTGATTTTATAAATACCAAATATTCTTCGTTTGCAGTTTAATCCAATACGCGGATCACCAATCCGAAAGCGTCTTGTAGAGAATTGCAATGAATATCTAAAACGCCGTGTCATTTATGTTTCGATGCCAGCTGCATTAGAAATTTGGTACAGGCCTACTACAAACTCTTGGAAGTCCATAGCAGCCGGAATGTACGCTAGTTGGTGATGGATATGTATAAGCCTGTCTGATACTGGCACTGGCGATTTGGGGAGAGTATCATATGACTCATATTGAGGATGACTTTGTATGCGTGTGTAGGACTCTGTTGCACTTTGGAACTTAGCCTACATCCCGAGACACTTTGCTTACATGGAGAGTGAGGGTCAATTGAGGGTCATGCCAATCTTCCATGTCCTGCCTATGTGGTCTGTCTCTCTCTACCACTCCCTCCTATATACGTGAAGACAGACAGAACAGCAACACTTGGGAAGCACAGTTAAAAGTAAACCTATAGCCGACTGAATATAGTGATGGGCATTGTTTATTGAAGTTAAGAAAGCGGGAAACGGTAACCAAGTCCATGGCAAAACTTATGCATACCATAACAGGCGGGTCTGATACCGGGTCTGAGGGGCGCCGTCATACAACCAAGAGGGGCGCGGGGGGGCGAACCGCCCCCCCGGGCCTATAGCTAAATCCGCCACTGTCACAAAGACGTTACCAACTTTTCTTGCATAAATACCGCTTAAAACCATTCCTATTGGCGATGAGCCGCGTGGCTGGTTGCCACCGTGTCACTCACCAGATGTGTACGGACCGGGTTCGATACCCGCCTGCGCAGTGACATGATTTTTGTTTCAACTTTTTTTCGTTTCTAACCTCACAATCACAAGCATGGGGGCCTACAGATTCTGAATTTCTTGGGGGCTTTTAAAAATTTTATTTGTACTGATCAGCGTCCAAACAAAGGGTGAGTCGCGAGAAGCAGCATAGGCCTATTCCAGTAAAGTACTAAGGCCCAGACAATTAGACTACCCTATTGATCAGCGTCCAAGCAAAGGGTGAGTCGCGAGAAGCAGCTTATTCACATACGCTCAGTCAAAAATAAGATAGGCAGGCAGGATGACAATCGTTCCAGGTCAAGATCCAGAGGGTCAGGCAGGTAGATTGCAAAGGTGGATGGTGTATAGATTTGGAGCGACGAGGAAGGTAGGGGGAAGAGGAATCGGGATACGATTTCTAAAAGAGCGGTAGGCTACTTTAGTTTTCAGTTAAAGACCTGTGGAGAGATGGAAGAAGTGAGGTTTTGGTGATCTCGTAGGATGGTTCACATAGGCCTAATTGTCGTAACTCGATCTGGCTGGAGCTTATTCTAGAGAGGCGGAATAGCTATAGCTACAGAGCGATTTGCAAATTTCACCAGACTTGTTGTCCTCGAGACCAAGGTTTTGGTCTCGAGTGCATTCGAGGTCGTTTTTAAAAGTCTTGGTGTTGGTCTTGAGACCAAAAGTCTTGGTCTTGGTCTTGAGGTTGAAAGTCTTGGTCTTGGTCTTGAGGTTGAAAGTCTTGGTCATGGTCTCGCAAGACGAAGACCAAGACCGGCTGTCAATATGAACAGTCATTTAACAAAACTCAAGAATTAAAAATTTATCAAGCCTGTTTGCATCATAGCCTACGACAAATACCTACAGACGGATGCAAGTCTTGTTGGTCAGGAAAACCCATCGGCAGCAGCAACTAAGTTATGCTGTTTCTGAACGCTCTGCCGAGACTTTTTCTGAAGCCGGCTGGTCTGATAAACCATGGGAGGATTTAAAAAAGGCTCACGATTTGTACATTTACATCCAGTGCTTGAAACGCTACTGTGTGTGCCAGCGACTTCAGCACCTGTAGAACGTATTTTTTCAAATGGCAGAATTTTATGAGGCCCCCACAGAAAATTCTGAGCGAATTGGTTTTTATAAAATACAAAAGGCATTTGGAATAACATTTTGCATGAAGGACTTTTGTAAATATGAATTCGGAATTCTCTGCAGTCTGCATTTAAAGTTAATTTGCTTGAATAAAATGAAAGACTCGCGTTTTCATTAAAATAGCAAGTAGTCCGACTTATAATAATAATAATAATAATAATAATAATAATAATAATAATAATAATAATAATAATAATAATAATAATAATTTCGTTTAATGTCTTCAAACTGACAATTACACAGTAGCCTATGATTACAAATCAGTATGAACGGATGATCACAAGTTATTACAGGAGTCGAATTTAACTGTATATAGGCCTACGGCAGCAATGCAAGGCGCCCATCACGTCCTACATCTCATTTTAACAACGCGCCATCTCGCGAATGAAAGGCTGAGTGACCTTTGAGAGGGTTGCGGGAAGCGATCCCGCTACCTCTTGCTCTTCACGCCAGTGATGTTACCACTACTATATGGACCCACCCCCCCAAATTTGAAACATTTTTGGTAAATAAGAGAAGTATTGGGCTGAATGTGATTTTTTTGGTCCTGGTCTCGGTCTTAATCTTGAGGTTCAAAGTCTTGGTCTTGTTCTTGAGACCAAAAGTCTTGGTCTTGATTTTGGTCTCGAGGTTCAAAGTCTTGGTCGTGGTCTTGAGGTTTAAGGTCTTGACAACAAGACTGAAGACTGAATTTTACAAGTTAGCATTACAAGCTACAATAACATTTATTCAGTCTTGTTGTCCTCGAGACCAAAGTCTTGGTCTCGAGTGCACTCGAGTTCGTTTTTAAAAGTCTTGGTCTTGGTCTTGAGACCAAAGGTCTTGGTCTTGAGGTTCAAGGTCTTGGTCTTGATCTTGGTCTTGATGTTCAAAGTCTTGGTCTTGGTTTTGCAAGACCAAGACTAAGACTTTTGTCAATATGAACAGCTACCCGCATTTTGGTGTACAACCGCTAATCGTAGGCCCTATGCATATTTTCTGCTACCAACATATATTTATATAAACACAGAGAGACATTATTATATGCATTAGGGCCTATATATAAGTTCCCATATAACATTCTAGTAATAATATTATAAGTTTTCCTCATCAAGTTATCGGCAGGTGGGATAACGCGATCGTGGGCCCTCGTTCTCATGTATAGAGTAGACGGAGGGCTTACTCGGCGGGAGCAGGTCATGCAAAATGTGCCCCTCATCCACCAAGATTGCTGAGAAGAGGGAAGAGTCAGCTCTGAGACATAGTTGCTCAAAAGTAGGATTATCATCCGGAAGGTAATGGTAGCGGATGAGGCGACGCACAGTAGCCTCAAACCTGTCTCGTTCGCTACGATTCGTAAAGTCCCACCAAGCAGGAGAGGCATAGAGCATCCTAGCCAAGGTTGTGGCACGCACAACATCATGAAGCGGGGATTCGCGCAGGCCATGGGCAACCAGGGTGCGTAAAGCATAGATGGACTGGCGCGCCCGGCAGCATATGCGATGAATGTGGTTTCCAAATCCCAGTGTATCCGTGAGTGTGACCCCTAAGATCTCCATACTAGTGACCCTTTGCAAACCCGGCATTGCATCCGGGGCCTCAGTCCTGTCGTGCCCCCCTCTAGGGCGTCGAATTAACATCTCACGAGATTTACCATGATTGAGCTTCAGATTGTATTCTGCAGCCCATCTCGACACATGTGCCAGCTCAAGTGGCACAGATGCACTGTTAGAAGACGGAACCAGCAGGTATATAGCTATCATCAGCATATTTATGGAGCCTATTTGCAGAGTGAGCAGTGGCCAGCCTAGAAATTACTGAAATGAAATTGTTGGGCCCCAAGACCGAACCTTGGACGATGCTGGCATTTAGACTAGGTGAGGCCCTAAGCCAGTGGTTATCAACCTTTTTGTAGTGACGGAACCTTTCAGAAACTATACTCGTTTGCTCACGGAACCCAGCCCGTTTCACCATCCAGTATTGCCAGAAATAAATCATATCCGCCTCGCTTCCCTGCGAATACTTGGTGTCACCATCCGATCCGACCTCGGAATGGGGCCCAATCTAGATGAGGTCTTATCGACATTCTCTTCATCACTCCATGAGCTCCGAGTCCTCCGGTCGTGTCCGGTCCCACAGTTTTCCGCTTAACGTCTTACAGGCAGGGGCGTCTACACCATAGAAAGCTTGGAGCAAATGCTCCATCCAAGAAAAAGGGGGGAGATCTGTCAGTGTGTGTGCCACCATTTTAGGGGGACGGAAGGGGAAGGGGAATAAGAGGGGGAAAGGGAAGTTGGGGAATAATAGGGGGAAAGGGGAAGTTGCTCCAATGACTTAGGGGGGGATAGACGCCTCTGCTTACAGGACCACCACTACTAGAGCAGTACCTTAACGAACTTCCACCCGAATTCCGCATTTTCTCGGTTACTACACCAATACCGCCACTCGATCACTCACCGTCATTTACCTCTGGCTCCTCTTGGCCTACTCATCACCCCACAGGCGAATTTCCACTCCAAATTAAAGACTCATCTATTCATGGGCGGCGATCTAGGGGGTCGCGGGGGACAAGACCCCCCACCTTTAAGAGTGGGGGACACGCCATGCATTTGACCCCCCCCCCCCCAATTTTGAAGAAACACGAAAAAAGGGCAACAACTGTAATTGCGTGTGATGGTTTTCACAGGCTTTTTTGAGCAGACGAGGTAAAAATAAAATCTATAAGGAGAAGTGTCCCCCCCGAAAAATTTAATAAAGTAGAAAGTAAGAAGAAATTCCTAAAGTAAAAACAGTAAAAAAATGAATAGGGCGATGACACGACGTTGCGAAAAAAGGTTATCATATTGCATATATGGGCATAGGCGTAGACTCTGGGGGGTCAGCCGGGGCACGTGCCCCCCAATAATTGAGGAGCCGGGGCAATGCCCCCCAAAAAATCGAGAGGAGAATTTCTTCAAATATTAAAATATTATGTTTCAATACAGACAAATTTTTTCAGAAACAGAAAAACAGAGACACAGAACTGAAATACTATCAGAAATCCATAATGGAAACAAAAATTTATTTTTATCTTCAATATCTTCAATGTGAAACAAATTTACATGTAAACAAAACACCCATTTCATACGCATTAACGTAACACTGTCTGTCCAAGCCAGAGGTGAGAAAAGCTTTTTCGGATTTTGCTTTAAACAATAATAAAAAGAAAGCCACAAAATTTGTTTTTGTTTAAAAAAGTAAATTTCTTATTTTTGTAGAAGTTATTTAACTTATTTTAATAGCATTGATTAAATGATTTTAAATTTCCGGAAATCGCAACTGAATTTACTGAGTTGGAGCTCTTGTTCATGCCATTTTTCATGATTTTTATGATCCGAAATCGGAAAAATTTAAAAACAATCAAAACAACAAAAACCAAAAAACCGAAAAACCGAAAAAACAACAAACAACGTTTCATCTTGAAAAATTTTTTTGGCACCTATGGTCCAGACCCCATGCCCCACCAATATTTTGCCCCACCAATATTTTGCCCCACCAATATTTTGGACAAGTTTACGCCAGTGTATATGGGTATATGGAGTTGTAAAAGAGGTGAAGGACTAAAAAAAAGGTCATCAACTTTTTCAGGAGATGAACATAATTATATAAAAGTCATAAAGTTATCTAAAAAAAAAAATTTTCGGGATGAATTGTTAAAAAAAGGTAATCAACCAGACCAAGGCCGACTTTGTCCCCCACCCCCCACCTCTCGGACAAGATCGCCGCCACGTACTGCCAGTCTTGTTGTCCTCGAGACCAAGGTCTTGGTCTCGAGTGCACTCGAGTTCGTTTTTAAAAGTCTTGGTCTTGGTCTTGGTCTTGAGGTTCAAGGTCTTGGTCTTGGTCTTGGTCTTGAGGTTCAAGGTCTTGGTCTTGGTCTTGGTCTTGAGGTTCAAAGTCTTGGTCTTGGTCTCGCAAGACCAAGACCAAGACCGGCTGTCAATATGAACAGTCATTTAACAGAACTCAAGAATTCTGTATCAAGCCTGCTTGCATCATACGACCAATATCTATGGATGGATACAAGTCTTGTTGGTCAGGAAAACCCATTGGCAGCAGTAACAGTTATTCTGTATCAGACGGTATGATAAACCATGGAAGATTTCAAAAGGACAGTATCTGTACATTTACATCCAGTGCTTGAAAAGCTTATGTGCACGTGTGTGTGTGTGTCAGCGACTTCAGCACCTGTAGAACGTATTTTTTCACACGGCGGAATTTTTATGAGGCCCACCTCCTGGTCAGAAAATCCTAGCGAATTGGTTTTTATAAAATACAAGAGGCATTTGGAATAATAGTTTGCATGAAGGACTTTTGAATACAAATTCGGATTTCTCTGCAGTTTGCATTTAAAGTTAATTTGCTTGAATAAAATAAAAGACTCACGTTTTCATTAAAATAGCGAATATTCCGACTTGACAATTTTAGAAGTCTTGACCTGATTGCGATTTTTTGGGTCTTGGTCTTGGTCTCGAGGTTCAAAGTCTTGGTCTTGGTCTTGGTCTTGAGGTTCAAGGCCTTGGTCTTGGTCTTGGTCTTGAGGTTCAAGGTCTTGGTCTTGGTCTTGGTCTTGAGGTTTAAGGTCTTGACAACAAGACTGCGTACTGCATCTATTCAAGAATTCCTATCCTAATCCATCTTCCAAGCCTTCGAATCTCGTCCTCAACGAAACCCTTCGTAACAGCTGCTCTGCCTCTCCCTGGTCTCTGGAAATCCGGCTCAGACCACCAATGGACATCGATCTCTGGACAACCCCTCGGATACGTCGCAGCGCTGGTGAATAAGCTAGCTGGTGCTTTGCGCTCAGCTTTACAGTGGCGCTTTAGAAAATTGGAGATTACGATTACTATATTCCCTTCTGTCTAAAGCGCTCCAGAACTGGCCAATCAGGCTGATGAACGTCTATTCAACAGTGATGGGCAATAGTTAGGCCTAACTAAAAAGTTGCTAACGTTTAGTTTAACTAAAAAGTTTTAGTTAAGGAAGAAGTTTAACTTTAAAAAAGAGTTTAGTTAAAACCATAGTTTAACTAAAAAATTTTAGTTGCTAACTAAAAAGTTTAACTTAAAAAATCAGCAATATGCAACTATTTTTCCACAGTGAACATTGAACACTGTCAGCAAAAAACATTTTAACACTGCATGGTTTTAGCATTAACAGCCTGTGTTTTCAAATTCATACACTACTTACAGTACACATGTAGGCCTAACTGTATGCCAGAACAGTACACATTGCACAGTTTGAAGGTGAAATTGTCATTGATGCTTTGAATTATTACAGTTCATGCACTTAGCGTCTTTTATTGTGAAAATGGTTGTCGTAAAAAGTTGGAAAAAAGTTGGAAAAAGTTGAACTACTTTTTTTAGTTTAGTTAACTAATTTCCAAAATCACTTGCCAACTTTAGTTAAACTATTTTTTTTAGTTGGAAAATAGTTTTAGTTTAACTAAAAAAATTAAAAAATGTAGTGCCAATCACTGCTATTCAACCCAGCTTTGCTGACCTATAGCCATGCATGTTCTGCGACTCTACTTCCTATAGCTATAGTCTCTTCTATATCCAAAATTGAGCATAAAGGCAAAGCAGTCCTTTAATGCTCATTGTATCTTGTTTTCACACGGGCTATCGGGTCCCAGGCTCCATGACGTAATACGGGCCACCACTGTCAACCGTATGCTAGGCCTACACTATAGCTGTTCCCAGGCAGGGATCCCGTCCTAAGCAAAAAAGAACCGGAACGCCGGCGTCAGACGCCATGTTAATCTTGAAATGTTTCTGTGAATCCTGTCTAAAAATCCAGGTCGTCAAAAAAAGAACCGGAACGCCGTTCCGGTGCGTTCCGGTCCCAGCTAGCCGATCCCTGTTCCCAGGTATGGTTGGACTTTGCTAACAAGCAGGAACTAGGTCATTTGGACGCAACTATTCGTAAGTTGGTTCGTCTGGGCTACCTCCCTACTTCTTTTCCAACTTTTGATGAACTCTGCAAAAGCTGATCGTGATCTCTTTAGTAGCATTCTTGAAAGCCCTATAGTCACCTAGGCCGGAGCTCCTCCTCCGTATAGGCCTACTATACAGGCCTACCTTCTACCTCCCGTTCTAAAGACTGGGTATGATTTACGCCCACGTTCTCATAATCTGGGTAGGAATATGCTGTACTCTGTTGCTATTATTTCATTTTTTTTATCTAACATTATTATTACTTCGTTGTCTATTTTCTTTCCTCTCTGCGTAGGCCTAATATTGTATGTAAAGCGCTGTGCGTTTGCTAGCCGTCTGACTGTCTGCCTGACTGACCCTTTGCATCTTGACCTGGAACTGATCTCACCCACCCACCCCGCCTAACGATTCTGATTTCATTGAGCGCCTGTGTTAAGCTGGTTACCGCGACTTCGCTTTTGTGGGCACTGTAGAAATTTCAAGATTACGATTACGATAGGGTTCATTAAAGAATATACTTACTTATTTACTTAGCTGCTGACCGTAACATCCACCATAACTCCGGCTGCGGACTCACAACACACAACTTCCATCTATGCTGCACATTGTCCGGAAAGAATGATAAAAATTTTATATCCCGCATGCTTTAGGCCTAGGCTATAGAAACATTTTATCAACCGTCACAATCTCTGTTAGGCCTACCAAATCGAGGTCCGAGTACTGTTATTAGTACATTTGCCGAATGTGTATTAAATAGCGTGTAATCCTATCGCGTCTGTGTCCACGGGAATTTCTGCAATAAACGAATATTTGATTTGATTTGAAAACCTGTAATAATAGCAAGTAAAACACTCTATGATAGTGCCAGCCTCTGTTATAGCGCCATATAAATGTGCTTTACTACTATAGATCTTTCAACAGACGTCTATACGACGCACTATCACGCTGGTTCCTTGACATTTGGACCCGATACAACGTTGATTATAAGGAAGTGTTGTGAACTCTAGGGAAGCAGATAGAACATACGGGAATTCAACGTTGCGCAGTTTGATAGCAGAAGAAAATGGCTGCGAAAACTCATGAAGGTGAGAAATAATTTCCACTATAATGCTTAGCAAAGTGTATTTTACAAGTACAGCTCACAGTCTTAACGTGCGCTGTTGTTTAGTGTGACTAGTTTTGTACGGATCTTAGCGTTGGTTTCGCCACAGTTATTGTAGGCACGCGTTCCCTCCCAGTGCGATGTCAGGTACTGCTATTACTAAAACTCGAACGTTGGATAACTTGAGTCTTGATGAAAGGAGGTGACGTGTGAAATTTTTAGAAGCTTTTATTGAGCGGTAAAAGGCAAAAAGGTTAAATAGTGTGAGAAATTGGTAATATTACGGAATTACGAGGTAATATATCGTTTTAAAATCCCACATTATTGACGCATAATCACATTGGTTTACGCTCCCAATTTGATTTCAACTTTTACCTTTATAGTTCGCACATACCGGAATATAAAAGTGTAAAATAACCCGAAAACAAACAGAAGAAATAATTAAGAAGAAAAATAAATGTGAAAAATAAATGTTTTACGCATATCATTTATTTCTACCAAAAGCTAAGGCTGATATTTATAAAACTGTTACTTATGCTTAGCTATTTTATCTTGCTTTCAGAGATTGAAGCCCAGATTCGAGACATCCAGGCTAAGCGCAAGGCTGCACCGGCACCTGTGCAGGATGGGGACGTGCGAGTGGGGCTCGGAGAGGAGGGCCATTATGATCAGGACATATATGAAATGAGTCGTAGTCGGGGGAAAATGGATGAGTATGTTACCTCCATTGCTGCAACTGATGAACAAGATGTGAGTTCATTTAACTGCTGAACATTTCTAGCTTCAATCAAATGTTGTTTTATATGTTGCATTTAAGTAGCTCTGTTCATAGGCGTAGACTCTGGGGGCAGCCGGGCACATGCCTCCCCAAAATCCAATGTATAAAGTGGTGAATGAATAACCAAATCCCCCCACCCCCCAATATTTTGGACAAGTTTATGCCAGTGGCTTTGTTGTTTTATCTAACAGTGGTAGTGCTGAAACCTTTTGCTATTGTGTGCAGGTTTTTAATCATGTTACCAAGACATCATAACTAGCAGGTGTATCCAGATCTGGATTGTGCCTGTTTTATGTCTTAAAGTTAATAACTTGAAAACTGACATATTGAATGCACTGGATTTGCCTTTAAATTTCATTGCTAAGCCTAAAGTGAAAGCTCTTTTCAAACTGTGTTGTCAGACTTGTACATTACTTCTTTGCAAAGCAGTGTACATTTAGAATTTTTAACAGTTTTTGCTTCCACATCAGTTTTTAAAGTAGCATATTATGCATATTTTTGTTTTAATATTTGTTTATAATGAGCATGTATTTGTTTCAGGATGAGGATGATTACCAACCTCCAATTCTTGGCGGCCGTAAATACACGGCACCACTGAATGCTTTTAATGACTTGGCCAAAGAGGATAAGGTTTGTTCATGTGGTAATCTCTTAAAAATGAAGTTAACCCTCATTCAGATTTCGTTTCCTGCATACCATCAACGTGGAAATGTAGCACATGACCGAATGGGCCTTAGCTAACAATCTCCACCTGAACGCCTCAAGACCCGAAAGATGGTACTCGACCTGAAAAGCTGGGTGGGCCCACAGATCCATCTGACACCTCCGGGGTGCAGCATGTTGAAACTACGAGGGTGCTTGAGGTCACACTCCACTCCGATCTGGGGATGTCGAGCACTTTGATCTAGCATTGGCTACCTGCTCCCGGTCGCTCTACACTTTGGGAAAGCTTCGGGCTCGATGCCAAATTATTGTCAAATGATTTTAACAATAAGGCTTGTACAGTTTTAATCAAAAGCTTGAATTTTGTAATGTTATGTTATTAGTAAATCTCATTGTTTATTGGCTGTTTCAGGGTTTTGACCCAATGGATGAACACCGGAGACCAAGAATTACAGACCGTCAAGATGAATACAAAGCAATGGCACGTAAAATGATAATTTCACCAGCACGTTTTGATCCATTTGAACTTGGTAAGATATGGTTCTGGTTTGCATCTTCTAAATAATAATGTAAACAGTCATATCTGCTTTCATAGTGTCTCATAACTTCTGTGCTTCACTTTAACTTGCCTAAATCCTATTACTTCTTGTCTATTTTGTCCAACTTCAGGATATGAGAGACTATAGCTCTTTTAATGCTTATGTATATACAAATGCTACTATTTAAGATTTATATGGCATCCATAGAGGTTATGTCATGATACATTATTTATCCAAATTATTCAAGTGAAGGCTATGTTTTTAAAATCTGATTTGTGAATTTTTGTTTTATCTTTAAAAATAATACACGTTCCACAGCTTTGGTTAATTTTGGTTCTCTTTGATATTGAAGAGGAGTTTTGAGTGCCCTTTAATGTTCTGAAAGCAGGGGTTTGAAGCAATTTTAAAAAATCATATCAAACTTATCAAAATATTCAAATTAAAATATATAATTTTATGGTTTGCAGTTGGAATAAAACAATTGCATAAACATTTCAGAGATAAAATGTTTAGTGTGTATCTTTTGATTTAGTTACAAAAATTCAATACTTGTCACAAAATTTGTTTCTTATGTTAGGTTAGGTTACCTGTAAGAGCATTTTGGTTTAAATAAAGTTACACACTATACAGCATGTGTTTATATGTGGGGAATTGTCAGATTGTTTTATAATGACTACTGTAGTATATAGTGTTTGCAAATATATTTAGCAGTGACAGAATCCTGAACCAGTTATCTTGTGACTTCCACTTTCTTGCAAACTGTGTGGCGGCCCTAGCTCTTGTTCTTCATTTGCACATTTAAAATGACTGAAAAAAGCTGTTGTCATTCAGAAAACTGGTACAGCGATGATGACTTCTGTGAAATATATTTACATGTTTTGTAAATACATATATAATATATATATATATATATATACATAAATGTTTATTACTCTGTAAGCATTGCTGCAAGAGAGAACTAATAGACAATGTTTTTCCCACACAGCGTCCTTTGCTTCGTCATTTTATTGGAGATCAAAGAGGAGGACTTTGTTACGACCGTAGTAATGCATTTCTAAAGGGCACAGATAATAGCCTAAAGCGTGTGATTGTGTGGATGGCTTTGGATCAGTTTTTGTTAAAGGTGGATTTTAAAATTGGAATTACTTTTATAGGTAGCTGAAGCTGTTTTTACAGGATAATAAACTTAATCAGTAACTAGAAATGCATTTAATTGGGATACATTTATTTAGTCATTAAGTGTTTTTATTATTGTTGTTGTTGGTACTGTAATTAGGTTTACCATTAACTGAAATTAGGCACTTAACGGCACTAATTAAATGAATCATTCATGCAAGATTTGTTTCCTCAAACTTTAATCTAAGGCAAACATGCTTATTAATACCTGGATTCAGTCCAAATGTTGAAGAATTATGTATCAGGATTTGAGAAGTCGAGTGAAGATACAGATTGTAATGGAAACTTTAATTTTCATGAATGAGAACAAGTTTTAGCAGAAACTAACTGCAGCATTCTCAGCTGTTAGTAATGAGACAGTTGAATCATAGTGGTAGGCCTAGATTCAATAGTAGCGTTGAAATGTTTAGCAGTTGCCATATGTAGTTCAGTTGTGATCTGTGAACGGTGTGCGAATGTTGGCCTTGATACAAAGCGTCCACTACACTCATATGAGATTAATTCTAGGTGTCAAACCTCATCAAAATGTTGCAGCTCATTTGCCGCACAGAGGATGCTGACGGACACCGGTTTTTGGTAAGGTCACAGTACGTACAAATAACCTTCGATCATTATACTGTTGATTGGTGGTGATTGCATATATTATTCCTCATGATTTGTCAAAATCTTCTCTGAACAATTTCAAATTTAAAAGCATTTTTTGCGCAGAAAGTGTCGAAATATTAAAGTCCAGATAACTAATCATCCTCTGTTTATTCACCAAGCATCTCAAGCGATCTTTCATTGTGGCTTGATAAAAAAAAATGCAAATTTGTAAAAGACTTGAAAAGCCATGGGTATGCATTTGTACTTTTACATTGATAAATACCATTTGTTGTCTTTTTTTGGAACATGTTTGAAGCCGTAGTAATATTGATGTCAAAGTTGACTAGACCTATCAGCTCTTAAAGGAGAAGAAACTCTAAATGTTTTCCCAGTGTTACTAAATAGTTGCATCTTGGCCTAGTGGTGAACCCATATTGGAGTTGCAAAACAACTGCAAAATGGTAACTTCCCAAAACATTTTCTAACAATCCAGTGCTTTTACTGAATCAACTGACGTTTTGAATAAAAATTTTCTTTCATGCTTATGGTAGAAAATTCTTAAACAAATCATGAGGAAGTTTTATTAGAAAAAGGCTTCTACAGGACAGCAGGCAGTTGCAGTTTTTGCAAAACAAAATATTGTTTATGAATTTGAAGTGTTTGCAAACTGTCCTGTCTGGAGCATTCAATGCAACTTAAGAAAATCTAGATCTAAATGAGCTGATTATTAACTTCTTTATTTTGTCATGACCTTTGGTCGTGACAAAATTCTGCCTTGTTGATTACAGGCGGAAAAACACCAGATCCAAGTGCAGGGAGAACCTACGTGGATGTTATGGCTGCTAGAACGCTTAAGGAACAAGAGGTAAATCTATTGTTTCACTTGGAATTGGCTGATTCACTATATTGTAATTTGTACATTATTTTATCCATTCTGTTTATAATATTTTCAATACTAGTACAGATCTTAGTATTTATGAATCAGTTGTTGAGTTTGTTATCTTTGTAGTATATCATAAACATAAGTCATTTTTATCAAAATCTGAACTATTTTACGTGCATGCCAGAAGTGACTCCCCATAGAGCATATATCCATGTAGGGTGTGCATTGTACTGATGTCCTAGACCAGAGTTTCCCAAACTATGGGTCGCGACCCAAAAGTGGGTCGCGAAGCCCTGGCAAGTGGGTCGCCAAATGTTTTCGAGAAACATTTGTGTTTGGAGCAACATTTTACTGTGATTGGGCAATAACTAGCTGTCGTAATTGTGCGTGTATATATGAACAGAAAACAATGACCACGACATTTAGCAAGGCGAGATTATTAAAATCTTCTGCTACTAAAATAAACTACGTTAATTTAAATATCAAAATTTAATGCTTTAAATATGTCAATTTTTAACGCTGTATGTAAATCCGCATAATTCGATGCCAGTTTACGAAGCAAATTTCAGTACACAATGCTTAAATTTGCACAGTGGGTCCCGAGACTACCAAGATATTCACAACAGGCACGTAACTAGGATTTTTCGTTTGGGTGGGCTTAAGCCTTGAACATGGCAACATTTATACAGTGTTCATACGAATTTTAGCCGTAAGCATACAATGGCTTGACTTGTTTGGGGGGGCTTCAACTTCGTTTGGGGGGGCTTAAGCCCCCCAAGCCCAACGCTAGATATGTCCCTGATTCACAAGTGGGTCACGACCCAGAAAAGTTTGGGAACCACTGTCCTAGACCATGGATTGGAGTATGCATTACTTGAGTATCCATTCAGAGTTTAAATTTTTGCATAGACAGTATTGTGGCTTAATGTGCATTTGTTTTAGAAGTGTTATTTATCTCTAACATGTAGTTTCAAAGTGCCATAAAATACACGTATTTAAAACTGTTTAAGCAGTACTCAATACTACATGTCTTTGTAATTGTTTTTGTATTTCAGAATGCCCTGCATCAGCAAATCAGGGCTAAAGCAAAAGATGGGACCCTGAAACCTGTGGCCAATGGTTCGAGTGATTCCGCAGCTCAGGCAAAGAAGAGAAGGCGCTGGGATCAGACAGCTGACGAAACGCCATCAACAAAGAAGCAGAAGTCCAATTCCAACTGGGATGCAGTAGAAGGTTCGACTCCATCACAGAGTCGTTGGGATGAAACACCTGGTCGTTCCAAAGGGGCTGAAACGCCAGGTGCCACTCCTGGAGCAAGCACACGAATGTGGGATGTGACTCCAGGGCATGCAACACCTGGAGCTGCGACTCCAGGGAGAGATACGCCAGGTCAGCAGGTGACCCCAAGTGCTCGCAAGAACAGGTGGGATGAGACTCCCAAAACGGATAGAGGTTGGTGTTTTTGTAATCAAGACTAATTTATACCTATCTTGCATTATTAGGTTGCCTGCTTATCGAGTTATTTGTAAGTTCAGGTAGTTTGTCTGTACTTCTGTTCAAAGACTTGGTGTCTCAGAATAGAGCAGCATATAATGACTGACTGCTTTTTGGTATTGAAAGTATTTATTATATATTTAAAAAAATTGTTTGTTCTGTTGGGTGCATTTTCATAATGAGCTCCATATGATTACAGAAATATATTCCAGAGTATAATATATCTTGTGACTAATGGTGTGAAGTATGATCTCCAGTTTATTGTAATGCAGGTGTAATTAAATGAGGTACTGCAATTAGTAAGTAAATGCTATTTTTTTTAAAGAAACACCTGGACATGGAGGTGGATGGGCAGAAACACCAAAAACTGACCGAACTGGAGCAGACATGATCACTGAAACCCCAACACCAGGGGCTAGCAAGCGCCGATCCAGATGGGATGAAACGCCAGTGACTGCAACTCCAGGTGGAATGACTCCGAGTGGCACAGGTACCCCAGGCGGAATGACTCCTGGTGGAACAACTCCAGGAGGATCAACACCAGGTGGAATGACACCAGGTGGTTTCACACCATCAAGTGGTACACCTACAGGAGCAAAAGCCATGGGTATGGCAACACCGACACCAGGTGAGAAGTCACATTTTCTAGTTTTTGGTCTTGTTGATTGAGGCATGTTTTATATGTGTTTACTTTGTATGTGTCAGTGTTCAGGTAGTTTAAGCTACACATAACAAAAAATCTGTGTAAGAATTACTAGATGATAAATATAATTACTAGTGAAATATTTTATTATAACACATTTTTATGACTGTGGGGATTTGTCAATATGATTCCTTTAGCATTTTGTGAGTATCAGTAAAAGAATTTCATGAAATGTTGTGTCATACCAGCTCTGACTCTTGGTATTCTTCATAAAGTGAGGACTCCCTTTTGCCCACTGATTCCTAGTAGAAGAGGTGATGGGTAATTTCCAGTCAAACACAAAATTTAATTTTAGCAGATTTTCAGTTTCACCATTTCAAGCTTTAATGTCATTTGGCAAAATAGTGAAGTAAAAATGCAAATTAGTTATATTAAAAATTGGAAATTTATTATTAATGACTTACTGCTTTTAAGTAACTAACCATAAATGATTGTAGGTAGCTGACATGTATCATGTGCCTTTTTCTGTGAGAGCATCGGTACACAGGCGTAGAAACGCCATTATTAACAGAGGATGCTTTGCAAGGGAAATAACTCTCTGCTGTTTATCTTTTGTTTGGCTTAGGTCATCTGATGGCTATGACTCCAGAGCAGATGCAGGCCTGGTCTCTGCAGCGTGAACTGGATGAACGAAATCGTCCTCTAACTGATGAAGAAATTGATGCTGTTCTGCCAGAAGGATACAAGGTAATTCTTTTTTTACCTCTTTGCAATGAATTAATTGAGTCATTGCTGATTTGATACTAATTGGTACTATTATATATGCTAGTGCAATACAAGTACAGTGAAGCACCGTTAATGCGTGCATCAGTCCTGTTTACACATGGTGCCACCATGCCTCACGCCACAATATTCATGAGCGGGCATCATTAACATGCGGTTCAGTTACAAATTACAAACTAGTAAACAGTGTGGAGAGGGGGAACAATTCGAGAAATGTGGAAAACAGTATCTTCTCCTCTTCTACTGATGTAAAAGGTAATTTTTTAAACTGATAATGATGTTTGAGATTCACAGACTACATGCAAAGGTAGACAATTTTACTGTTATACTTAGCTAGTAGACTCGTTAAACCACATGTGATTCCGATGGCATGCCACCCATTGGCCGCTTGTTAATGGTGTTTCGCTGTACTGTTAGAATAAAGGCTGGAGATTTTCACTGTATCAATTTTATCGCAAAAGCAGCTTTCTGTGTGATTTTGATAGTTGAAGATACAACAGTAAACATGATCATTTTATCACAATGAATCAAATTATCTGTCTTTAAACATTTGTCTTGCATAGGAATTGTTGAGTTAGTGTTTTGTGTAGTCTGTTGTAATAAAATGGAGGATGATCTGTTACCACTACTCTCTCCTTACATTCCGCCACACAGTCTACGGTCTTCGGTTATGGGTCTTTTGGTTGAGCCTAGATGCAGCACTGCCATGGGCTCTCGTGCATTTCGTGTTGCAGCCCCCAAGGAATGGAACCGACTACCAATGCTTATTCGTTGCTCGACCTCTTATTCTTCATTTCAAGAAACGCCTCAAAACTCATTACTTCTCACTGGCTTTCAAACATATGGATATCTAATTGCTCTTCACCTGGCGACTGACTAACCGCGCCTCAGATTCGCATTTCTGTGTGACCTTGCGCGCGTTAAAAATGTTTGTGATAATAATAATAATAATAATTATAATTTATGTTACCTAATGTTACAGGAGATGGTATTGAGTTTTTGCCTGTTACCAATGCTGTTCTTCTGTTGTAGATCCTGCAACCACCTGCTGGATACGTTCCAATCCGTACACCAGCCCGTAAGCTCACAGCCACTCCAACTCCTTTGGCTGGAACACCCATGGGATTTCGTATGCAGACACCGGACAGTAAGACACAGATTGTGGACCTACAGCCCAAGGGCAACCTGCCTATGATGAAGCCAGATGACATGCAGTACTTTGACAAACTTCTTGTAAGTTTCAGCCACTTTAATACTGACTTTGACTTAATTCCTGAAATCTTGCTTTGTTACAACTACCAAAGCCATATGTATGGCTTTGGTAGTTGCAGTGGTTGCCCTTTAGCAAATGTTTCACCAATTGGTCATTATGACGCTCTACTAGGTGTTATAAAGGCTACTCTTACATTTATGTTCAGGTGTATTAAATTTTGTCATTGTTTTTTTATATATGAAGGCATAAATTTTAAGCTTAAGCAGTTGACAATGGCATGTTTCCGAAGTAGTTCTCAGAGATCATCATCATCATCAATGACTGGCTCCTCTCCAAGAGTATTGTTGTTTCCACAACTCTTTTTCTTGGTCTTTGACTCATCTCTAGGCTATGTAGCGCTTGGAGGCAATGGAGGGATTAAAGATCTGCCTCCACTGTCCAGTGTGTCCAGGTCCAAGTGTGTTTTTGGCATCCAACTGGTCTTTTCCTGTGCTGTGGGACAGGAAATCAAGGCTCAGAACAGCTTGGGGGCCATGCCTGTTATTACACTGTGTGAAATGCTCAAACATCCAAAGCCTTCTAGATTTGATCATCTTCAAGACTGTTTGTCCTGTGTGCCTGAAAACTTCTGAATTATTGGTGCATGCAGTATATGGTAGGTGCAGGATTTTGTTCAGGCACCACCATTGGAAGGCAACCAGTTTCTTCTCTAGGGCCACCGTGTGTGTGTCCAGTTCTCAATCCATAAAGGAGCCAAGGTAGTATGTAATATGTAAGCAGGCTAATTTTTGCATCCAGGGGAATATTCATATTGCAGATGTACTCCCAAGATGCCTGTTATTGTAGCAGTCTACTTATTTGCTGTAGGTTGATGTGGATGAAGATTCTCTGCCTCCAGAGGAACAGAAAGAAAGAAAGATCATGAAGCTGTTGTTGAAGATCAAAAATGGTACTCCACCAATGAGAAAAGTAAGCTGTTTTCCTATTTTTTTCCGGTCTACTGACTTTCATTATTGTATTGCAGGAACGGGTTCAGTCTCTATAGCTTTAGAAGCCACACTGCTAATGGAGTAGCTAATATTCAATATTCAATAATATTGACTATTTGAAAATCGAGCTGCAGGTTGGCTCTACCATAACTGAACATTTATAAAGCACCACTCAACAATTCAGAGATGCTCTCACCTCAAGTCATTGCTATCACTAACAAATAAAATGGTATTCAGGGTTTGTGGAACAGTGGAAGAGAAAGGCTGAGGAGTGCAAGCCACAGTTTCTGCTGGAGACGGTTCCAACTAGAGGAGCCAACATAGCAAAACTTCTAGACTGAGCAGTAGCCTTGCATATGAGGGGACCAACCAGAAGGCCCCTGGCTACCCAGTGGAGAGTGGAGCAACCAAGGAGTGAAGATACTGAGGTGCAGAAGGTCTTGAGGTATGAAGGAGATACACCGACCAAACAATTGCACATAAAAGTTAAAATTTTTAAATGGCACTGGGGCACAGGAAGCCTCTGGAGAGTGTCCTGAATGAAGGCAGATATGGGGCAAACCTTGGGAGGTTATGGCACTATGTTATATAACTTACAGAAACAATTCACAATATAAAAAAGCTAAGTTTTTTGTTTAATATAACTAAAATTTTGAAAGCATTACTCTTGCATATTATGCGTTTCATGATTTTGTATATTTTACTGAAGTTTTATGTTGCAATGTGTTTTAGGCTGCCCTACGTCAGATCACAGATAAGGCCCGTGAGTTGGGTGCAAATTCACTCTTTAACCAGATCTTGCCCCTTCTGATGTCCCCAACACTGGAGGACCAGGAGCGTCATCTCTTGGTGAAGGTCATTGATCGTATCCTTTACAAGCTGGACGATCTTGTGCGTCCTTATGTGCATAAGATCCTTGTCGTCATTGAACCTCTGCTCATTGATGAAGACTACTATGCCCGTGTCGAGGGCCGAGAAATCATTTCAAATTTGGCAAAGGTAATCAATCAGTTTGGGAATTATAGAATAGTTTTACAGTAAACTGAAAATTCAGCATAGTAAAGTTTTTTAAATTTATTAACCATTTTGCTTAGAGATGAGGTGCAATAGTTGAGATCAGTAAGTTTCACTGCTAAGTTCCAAATTCAATCCTTGACTATAGGGAAAATTGTTATTTTGTCCAAACTCATAACAGATTAATTTATGTACCGGCATTTAAGAAATACCTGAATAGAAGCTAATTAATATCTAGAAAATAGATTGTGTAAGCATTAGTTTATGCTTTTGTGTCAAGTAAATTGTGTACCTGGATATTTGTAAAATGCCTTTTACAAGATTCTAAAAAGAATTGTGATGTAATAAATTTGATTTCATAAATATATTGTTTTTCACTATTAAGTAGGACAGTTACATGTTACAAATCATACAGTAAAGTTGATGTAGGCTTTTTAAAATTTCTGTTGCAGTACACTTTTATCTAGTCTGTATATTTTGTTTGTTTTAATTTATTTTAGGCTGCTGGTCTAGCTACAATGATTTCAACCATGAGACCTGATATTGACAACATGGATGAGTACGTGCGTAACACAACAGCACGTGCATTTGCTGTTGTTGCATCTGCACTTGGCATTCCATCACTCCTGCCATTCTTGAAGGCCGTGTGTAAAAGCAAGAAGTCATGGCAGGCCAGGCACACTGGAATCAAGATTGTCCAACAGATTTCCATCCTCTTAGGTTGTGCAATTCTGCCACATTTGAAGAGTTTGGTGGAGATCATTGAACATGGTAAGTACTTTTTATTCTGACTGGTTTTATCATCTTTTCATATGTTGTGTGTTAGTATAATAAATTTGATTTCATAAATAAATCTGTTCACATATTGTATGTTAGCATAAGAAATATGATTTTGTAAATAACTTTTGACATGTTGTGTGTTAATATAATAAATTTGATTTTGTAAATATATTGTTTTTCACAATTAACGTTTAGGCTTTTGTTGAAGGACAGTTGCATGTTGTGAATGAATTTCTATGTTAACTTGTTTTCTTGACACAACATGTTGGATACTGTATATGGTTTTACTCATTTTGATGTGTGTGAAGTTGTTTTGAAGATCATGTGCTATTGCTTGCGTTTCAGGACTTGTCGATGAACAGCAGAAAGTTCGAACCATCACTGCCCTTGCTCTGGCTGCTCTGGCTGAGGCAGCCACACCATATGGCATTGAATCCTTTGACAGTGTGCTGAAGCCATTGTGGAAAGGTATTCGACAGCATCGTGGAAAGGGATTGGCAGCCTTTTTGAAGGTAGTTATTACAGCCATGTCAGACATAGCATAATCTAATAACCTTATATAATGTAGACATAATATTGTCATCAACTGATGGTTGCTTCTATTTGACATTTACTTTGCTTTTCTTGCTTAAAGTATGGAAGGTTAAAAACTAGGGTTCTTATCAACAGATGCTATGAATTTTGCTATGAATATTTTAGTTAGTATGAATTGTTATGACCATGCTTATTTACTGAATAAAATCCTAGCACAAAAGTTCACATTTGTGAGTTACAATGAAATTCTAATAAATTGAAATGTTTTGGAAATGAGGAAAAAACGGAATAATGATAAATTGTTTGATGAGTAGTCATATAAAGCAAGGTTGCTCAATTTGACCCTTGTTGTTCCTTCATTGTAACATGCTTGGACTTTTGCATGCTGTCCTTGCAGGCCTGCCAAAGGTCAGAATTCGTCAGTCTCAGTCCCTCCTTAACTGCACTGTCCAATCCATGGCAAATCGGCTCAAATTCTCACATGTTTCAAGTACATGCGAGAGACGCTGTACTGGCTTCCAATTGAGGGTCAAATTACATTCAATGTCCTTGATGGAACATTGATACTTTGTTTGGCCCCAGAATACGTCAGAGAGCTCTGTGTTGCTGTATCGAGCCAGTCAGGTCGACAAACACTGCACTCTGCAGCACGTGGATGTTTTGGTCGCATGCTCATTTACAGTGATTCACTTGTGATCTATCCTTCTCATGTATTGGACCATCTTCCTTGAATAGTCTCCCACTTGAAATTAAAACTTGACCACCAGAAATATAGCTCAGAAAACATTTTCATCTCTTTTCAAGGCGCACCTTTTTAGATCTGCTAGATAGCCTTGTTACCGTGACTTTGTGAGGTTCTTAAGATATGCAATATAAGTGTTCAGGTACGTACATACATACAAATAGCAAAAGCAGCACGCATTAACAGCAAGCAGATATGAGTGCATGTGCATTCAATTCATCAGTTTCCAATTTTATGACCATATATATCAGTCTTGTTTTCTTGTGACGTTTTTAGGCAATTGGTTATCTCATCCCATTGATGGATGCTGAGTATGCCAACTATTACACACGTGAAGTGATGTTGATCCTCATCCGTGAGTTCCAGTCCCCTGATGAGGAAATGAAGAAGATCGTTTTGAAAGTGGTGAAACAGTGCTGTGCCACGGATGGTGTTGAGCCTGGATACATCAAGGATGATGTTCTGCCTCCATTCTTCAAACATTTCTGGAATCAGAGAATGGCTTTGGACAGACGTAACTACAGACAGGTTTGTAATTTTTCCACTTCTAAAGACAACTTTCAGATTAGCATTCATGGACATGTTAATGTAAGATTTTCTGGTCATGGTTTCATAAATGTCGTTGCCGTGAAAGTGTTACTGTCCGGTCAAATTTCTCAGTAAAAGACAGAAAGCCTTTTGAGGATTGTTATTACGATGTATCTTATGCAAAATAAATGTTTAAGTTACAGTTTACATTCAGTACATTAATATTAGTTAAACAAAGACATTTTTTATAAAGTCCTATTTTTGTAAGTGCTGGTGAAATAATTTATTTTGCATAATTAAACAGATTCTTGGCTGTAATAGTTATTGCAACATGAAAACAGGTAAATGTGTATGGGATGATAGATGAGTGATGGTTATAGTATTTGATCTGAGAGTCCTGTTAAACGATGTTTATCATTTTCCAGCTGGTTGACACAACGGTGGAAATCGCAACAAAGGTTGGAGCAGCAGAAATCATCAGCCGTATTGTGGACGATCTGAAAGATGAAGCTGAACAGTATCGTAAGATGGTCATGGAAACTATTGAAAAGATCATGTCCAGCCTTGGAGGAACTGATGTAGATTCAAGACTGGAGGAACAGCTGATTGATGGAATCCTCTATGCTTTCCAGGAGCAAACAACAGAGGTTGGACTTCTGACTTCTAATAAACCTGGGGCTAACTGCATAATTTAACTTTGCCTGTATATTGTTGTGATCTTAATCACGTACGTATATGGTTCTTTCACTTGGGACTTTCCAAAGAAAGCCATATAACAATCATGAGAGATATTAACCGTCTAGTCTCCAAAACATTAAGTATCATATTCGTCTTAAGCAGCACTGACACTGATCCTTCATAAGGATAATCAAAAATTATGAGGGTATTCCACAGCTTGGTGTAATATAGATTATAAGAAAACTGCTGGAAAATATTGAAAGTCTTGGCTGAATTTGCTCGCTTGTCATGTGTACCACAAGAGAACAGAAATCTATAGGACAGGCAACACCATTAAATTAGATATTTAATTAAAATTGACAAATTCTCTTTCAGTAACATTTCTTGAGAAGATGATCTCTGTGCTTGGAGAACATCTAAAGAGTGATTTTTGTATTGTTTTACTTATTTAGGCTTATACTAAGGTGTGTTCTAATAACTTTTCTCTGCATGTGTAGGATATTGTGATGCTGAATGGTTTCGGAACTGTCGTGAATGCCCTTGGCAAGCGAGTGAAGCCATATCTTCCTCAGATTTGTGGTACCATCCTGTGGCGTCTGAATAACAAGGCAGCCAAGGTTCGGCAGCAGGCAGCTGATCTCATCTCGAGAATTGCAAACGTCATGAAAACGTGTCAGGAGGTAAGAAATGTCATTATGTGTCTGTAAGTAAGAAGTCCACATCTGTACTTGAATTTCTTACTTTCAAAGTTGAATGTGTAATAGTTAAGCAGACTTAAGGTTGTTTAATGCGTCAGTTGACACGTGCTTGTAGGGAATATATACTGGTTGTTTAGAATGGCTACCATTTTATTTATTTTTGTGTGTACAAGGTGATTGATGTGATGAAATTAGTATAAACCTGTTAGATTTGGTTCTGGCATAAAACTGACCGACAGTGTGCTGGAGTAGTTTTTATGATAGATGTGGCTTAGAGGTCGTGTGGCATGCTTGCAATCACATCTTAACTAAAAGGTGTCTGTTTTTCTATATGTGATTTTTTAGGAAAAACTGATGGGCCATTTGGGTGTAGTACTGTATGAGTATCTTGGAGAGGAGTATCCAGAAGTACTTGGGAGCATTTTGGGAGCCTTGAAAGCGATCGTCAATGTAATCGGAATGACCAAGATGACGCCTCCGATTAAGGATCTTCTGCCCAGACTAACACCCATCCTGAAGAACAGGTAATTTTCTGCATTGATGCCGTTACTTTTGGTAAAAATTGTTTGTTAGTACTACTGTATTTGTGCCAAATATCGTTATTTCCATAGTGTATAAATCTTGGCCTATTTATTGACAACCAAATGCACAAGTGTATCTCCTTATTTAATGACACCTCTGTGCTTTTCTTTAATGGGTCTGGTCAATAAATTTGCATTGCTTGACAGCCTTAACTGAGTTTAATCCTTTACTTTAGTTCTTAGATGGGTTTAGGCGGCAGAAATTATGCTTTAGTAACTGTACATTGCATTTGTTTCGAGAAACTGTTTCGCTCTTTGCATGCACTGCTAGTAAGTCATTACTATGATTTGTCCAGTTCTTTGTTGTGTGTTTGTTTTGAACATTCTGTTATTTTGTTTGGTTTCAGACATGAGAAGGTGCAGGAGAACTGCATAGATCTAGTTGGCCGCATTGCTGATCGTGGTGCAGAGCACGTTCCAGCTAGAGAATGGATGAGGATCTGTTTTGAGCTGCTGGAGCTTTTGAAGGCCCACAAGAAGGCAATTCGCCGTGCCACTGTCAACACCTTCGGTTACATTGCTAAGGCGATTGGGTAAGTTACTGTTCTGATGTGTGCTGGCAGCTATGTTATTGTTTTTCTTAGATTATTTGGGCTTTAATACAATTTAATTTGTATAAACCTACCCTCTCTTTCACTGATTAAGTTAACCTTGGATCCCGATCTTGCTTTTATCATCTACACCAGCTTCGATCCATCCGCAAGTCTCTTTCATCTCATACTGTCACTGCACTGGTCCACGCTCTGATCTGCACTTGGGTGAACTTTGGCAGTGCTGTGTATATTGGCCTTTCCTCCTCCAATATGCACAAACTCCAGAATATTCTTAATGCTGCTGCTCGGCTTAGAGGCGATATTCCTAAGTTTGCCCATATTTTTGCTGTTATTTGTGATTCCCTCTACTGGCTCCCTGTGCAAAAGCGAATTCAGTTTAAAACCCTTAACGTCATGCACAGCTGCCTCACTGGGTCTGCTCTGTCTTACCTAATGTTTTTTTAAACCCTGGTTTCTTCCTTGCCTGCGAGGGCTTTCATGTCTCCACCAAGAGCTCCTTGCTCTCTCTACTGTCCAGTTCTGTAGATGCCTGAAAACCTTAGTTTGGGCATTGTCTAATGAATCTATCAGCTGCAGTTACAGTTGCAAAACTATGAACAGTTCAGCATATTGTTCGTTGAAATGTCGGTATCAAACTACTGAAGTGAAAGAACAAGAGGCGCATTATGATGTCTACTCGTCGTGTGAGGCATATTATAAACTGTCGTAAAAGGAATCAATGGGGCCAGTTTGTGGAAAAGTCGGACTGCGCTTTTAACTATAATGACGGCATGAACATGACTTCTAGGCGCCATATGGTGTGACAGTAAGGCAAACACTTAAAAGGAACAGTTATTTTTAATTCTTTGAACAAAGGGATGTTACAAGACAATAAATTTTTTGAAGCTATATTAACCGTGCCTGGCCAAAAACTGAGCCCATAGTCAAAGTGTTAAGTGACTGATAAAATTAACGTGTCATGCAATAATACTGTTGAATTTTCATTGCAGACCACATGATGTGCTGGCAACTTTGTTGAACAACCTAAAGGTGCAGGAGAGACAGAACCGTGTCTGCACAACAGTTGCAATAGCCATAGTTGCTGAAAGCTGTTCACCATTCACTGTACTTCCGGGTCTAATGAATGAATATCGTGTTCCGGAACTTAACGTTCAGAACGGTGTTCTGAAGTCGCTGTCATTTATGTTTGAATACATTGGTGAGATGGGAAAAGACTACGTTTACGCAGTAGCACCTTTGTTGGAAGATGCACTCATGGACCGGTAATTGTCTATTTTTAAAAGCTAATAGCATGATCTGATTTGTTGAAAGCTCATTGAAAGCCTTAATATCTTGACCTACTTTTCTTGCCAAGCTAATTCATGTGACATCACTGAAAGCGTAAAAGTAATAGTTACACAACATTCTTCCCAATTTTCACTTTGAAATTTCAATCATGACCTTGCCTCGCTTGTAATGCTATGGTTTTCTTGAATTTTATTTAAGATGTATCATTGCAATAATATTGGTAAACATCGAGTAGAAAAGCACAGTGTTTGCAGTACTGTTGCCATGGAAGTAAGCTTCAATGCAGAATCTGTAGAAAAAGAATTTTAGTAAAGGTGAACTGCTTAAAAAAAACTTTTTGTTTGGAATTGAAATAATTTTTAAATTCCTTTGTAAAATTCATGTTCTTGTTAGAGGCAGAGTTCCATAAAATTACGAAGTAGAGGTTTATTTACAGTAGTAGCTTATCTAATAGCAAGTTCTGCTGTTTTTTTGTTTGTTATAGAGATCTTGTGCACAGACAGACGTCAATGGCTGCAATTGGACATTTGGCTCTTGGTGTTTATGGATTTGCCTGTGAGGATGCCCTGAATCACCTGCTGAACTTTGTCTGGCCAAATGTTTTTGAGACATCACCTCATGTGGTACAGGCTTTCATGTCGGCAATCGAGGGCTTACGCATGGGACTTGGACCTTCCAAGATACTGCAGTACACGCTGCAGGTATGTTTATGTGTCTTCAATACTAGTTTTGGAAGTTTTGCTGGATTTTAGTCCGGTGTACATTAAATATTCCAGCAAAATTTTTCTCTTAACCCTTTAACGACGAGCGTGCACTAAAGTGTACTAGGGGATCTTAAAGAGCGTGCACTAGAGTGTACTAACCATTTACTACTATAATGACGTCTGTTGACCTATCAATAGCATTATATTTTCGAAACTTTATAATTAAGCACAGAAATAAGTGGAAAATATTTTTAGAATGGGAACCTAAATATTTCAACCAATCAAAACAGACATTTAAATCAATGCACCAACGTGTATGCTAGCCGTGGTCTATCTGTTGTTGACCTATCAAAATAATTAGTTTTAAACGTATGTTATATAGGCTATGGTAATATAATTAAGCACAGAAATAAGTGGAAGAATGGAACCTAAACACATAAATCAACCAGAAATTAGATTCAAATGATGACAGTTTTGATGATGCTGACAATGAAAAACTCTGATGTATCAAATGATGAAAATAAAGGAAATTCTGACTTTGTCACGAGTTTACAGGTAGCATTAGGTGTACATTGTCTGAACATGTAGAGTGGGATGGAAATATCGAGTGACTTGGGCTTACTAAAAAAACTCCTTTATTTATGAAAGTATTTTCAAAATTTGTGTTTTGTCTGTAATTAATTTCACATTTTCTATGCTCACATTGCACATGTCACTAAAGATATTTTTATATAGGACTTGAGCATAGAGAAGTAAAATAATTGGCGAGGGGTACCATATGGGCCAGCTTCGAGTACCCCAACTAATTTTCGTCTAACTCTGGATGGATGGATGGGAAGAGGTGATAAAATGCTAAAGAGTGATATTTACATTATGACTATACGTTAAGAAATATTGTTTACTTTATAAGTTGTTATTAGGTAAAATCGCTCGTCATCTGGCCCTAGATGATAAAAATTCTGCTCATTGTGTAAGGGTTAAGTAAGGGTTTTCTGTTGTCAGTATTATAGAAATTTTGTTACATTTTCTTCTTACCATACATTTAAATTTTTGAGCTTTTCCTGGCTTGTGGAGTGTTGAAAGAAAATTGTTACAGTTTTGCAACAGTTATTGATAGTTTATGATTTATAACCCCAAGTAGTTCTTGGAATTTTTATGTTACTGTAAAAATGACAATTTTCGTTTTAGGGCCTTTTCCACCCTGCAAGGAAAGTTCGAGATGTGTACTGGAAGGTCTACAACACAATCTACATTGGTGCACAAGACTCCATGATACCAGCATTTCCTCGTATTCCAAATGACGAGAAAAACCAGTACATAAGATACGAGCTGGACTACATGCTGTAATTTCCTAAAGTGGCTGCACTTCATTTATTTCAGACAGATGAAACCATGTCTTGTTGAAACATATATTGACAACTGACAAACTAAACTCGTTCATAGTGTTGGCTTCAAATGTGCATGTAGTCGAAGTTGACCAATTCTTAAAATGGAACAATCACATTGCAAATCTCTCGCTAAAAGTTGCCAAGAATGTAGGCATATTATCTCGAATTTCTTACCTGTTGCCCACCCACATACATGTTAGTCTATATTATTCCATTGTCCATCCATACCTCGCCTACTGCAATATGATATGGGAAAACGATTAAATATTCTTCAAAATAGAGCTCTTCGTATCATAACCAATCACTTGCAACATTATCCTGTGCATTCTCCTATCGACTCGGCATACCGGCAAACACCCATTCTCAGACTTGAACAAATAACTATACAGCAAACTAATGAATTCATGCACAAATATATGTATAACCAACTACCTTCATCATTTAATGATTATTTTAAACTTTAATCTGAAACCAATCCCTATGCTGTGCACTCCTCAGCAAACTATAGACCTATATACTCTCGTATTCAATTAGAAGTGCCGGACCGCGTGCCTGGAACAATATTCCCAAAGAGTTACGATGTCTAATCAATTTCAACCTATTTAAACGTAAACTGCGTGCTTACTTGATCGACTGCAGTATGACATGCTAATCCTGTGTGTACAACTGTGCATGTTAGTTAACTAGTTTTGTCATAGATAAAAAAAAGAATACAATAATATTACATGTATATTAACTTCTGCCACTTGTGCAATATATGATGAGTGGGTGACCCTGCTAGCCGGGACTTGTTCCCTTTAAGATTTTTCTATTCCCATTGTTTTCCTCAATTGCTGAATTTATGTTTGTTTCACACTATCTGTATTTGATGGAAATCAATAGAATTTATGGTTATGGTTTTATGGTTATGAAATGGAAGGTGTTGATGGCATCATGGTTTGAAGAATCAATTAAATTTGTTGCAGAATTTATTGCATCCTTTAGTACACAGTGCTGGTCTTCAGACATTGAAACATACACATGAGACATTTTCCATTTTTATTCTTTTGTTTTAATTATGTTGCTAATCAAGGGGTCGTCCATAAAGGACACTTTGGACCCTTGTCCGCATTTGACCTTACCCTCCCGGCCCCCTTGCATACGTCCGCACACCAAAGTCATTGAACGAAGAAACCACCATTGCAACTAATGGCATGAATAAGCTACCAGTTCTATTATTTAAAATCAAATGTCGACCATTACATGCTATTTAAAACTGAAAAGTGTTCTACATCAACTACTGCATGTACTATAAATAGTAAGCAAAATTAATGTTGAACTACCTGCCTTTGAAAGTGTTCTGCACTGGTCATAACCCCCTCCCCTTGTCCACATTTCAATGACCCCTCCCTTCCCCTCTGTGGACGTCCTTTATGGATTACCTCAGGTTTGGGCGACCACATGTGCATACAGATGCTCGCACAGATGAAGTAGTCAACAAAAATTAATGCAACTTTTTGGTGGTACTTTGCTGTAGATGCGAGTATAAAGACTTGTAGAATACTTCTTGGTGTGAAATTGATGATTGGCTTATTTTCTTGTTGCATTAAATCGAATTTGAAATGTGTAATGTTTAGTAATCTTGGCAAACATTAATGGAAAAAGCTAGTTCTACTACCACCCTTGTCAATTACTAGAGTCTACCGGAATGGAATGAGCCCGCCGCTGGCTTTCAAACATTTGTACATCCCCTGGCTTCACTACCACCTGGCAGCCAACTAGTTATGCCACAGATTCACCATTCACCACTGCCATGTGACTTGGTATATTTGAAAGGGCTATGTAGGCTTACTAATGAGGACTATGGGAGATCACAATGAGGATTGGAAATCCACACAACAGTTTTGCAAACTTGTTTTCAAAACACGAGGTTCTAGCTTAAGCTTGTTACAAATTAACTGCAAGAAATGTTCTTGCAAACAGTCTTGTATGCACGATTCACGATACAGCAGTTCTGTATAGTCATAAAGAAATTTTGAAATACAGTAACAGAAATTCGTTATCTTTCAGCATGCAGGTGATGAAACCATCACTTTATAGCCTGTTTAAAACTTGAATGTCTTAAACGTAACACAGTCACACTAATGAGTTTGTGAAATCATACTAATCTCAGTACTCGGATTTTTTAACATAAACTTAATCATTCTCTTGAAGAGTTCTTCTGTTTCAGTGTAGTGCTTCTATTTCAGTGTAGTTTCAGTTCCACAGACTTCAAGGTGGTATGACGGATACAGAAATCATTGATAAATCAAGCATGTGTCTGAAACAAACACCACAATAATTTACATCCAGCAGTTTTCATATAGCTGAGAGTGTATCTGTCTTGTACAGCACTGTGCGTTTGCTAACGCTTCTTAATAAGGAATATACTTGTAGGCTACTTGCGGTTCACCTTCAGATGGCTTATTTCAGATTTAAATCGGGGTAGCGTGGTCTATACACGGGAACCTTAAACCTATTCACACGGGCAGTGTTGGCGAAGGATCTTACCCGATCAATTCATTGAAAAATGAGGTCATGGCCATACGGTCGATAAATAAACATGGCCATATCCACAGCACTTTGCGAGTTCTTACAAATGATTACAAAGTCCAGATACATGCGTACAGTGCAAAACGCTTGTCAAAAACAGATGAGGCGAAATATCACTTAGTATGAAATAAAAACTTGGCCTGCTTGGTGTCTGCATTTTCATGTTAAATTACAGCGAGACTCCAGCCAGAAACACACCTACCAGCAGCAAATGACTCATACATGCGAATGGGCCTGTGTATCTGGAGTCAATATTACAATTAAGTTTATTCCACTTTCGACAAGAATTTTAAAGAAATTATACATTTTCTGTTATTGAAAAGAACATATGTTGGCACGCCAACACCTGAAGCCTACCTGTTAAATCGTTTGGAGAACAATACAGCATGGTCTGGATTCTGAAACCTCACCAGGGCCTTTCTTTCAGAACTCATTAACTGTATATGCTATCAAAATAAGATCACTCCCATAATATCTTCAGATATGCTAGCAGATCATTTGTCAATTGTAAACAAATCAATATTTTAACACAAGCAAAACTAGTTGCTACAAAAAGGATTTAGTCAACTTAAAATACGAAGTCACTAACAGGGAAGAAGAATATTCAAATTTCAAGAAATTCCATATTATAAAATATTGACAAAAAAATGAACCCTTAAATTCAAAATCAATATATTTGCAGAAATTTCTAAAACAACTTCAGTGCTTTTTCTTATATAAATAACACAATAACAAAGTCAAACAAGATGTACCTAGATTACAATATGAACTTAGCAGTGTCATAAGGAATTTCATTATATATATGAAACTAGTCCATTTGATCCCATAACCAATCTAGTTCAACTCTGTTCATGACATCTGTAACCTATCTGTCACTCCAGTATAGTATAGAAGCATTCTACCAATTCAACAAATTGTTACTGCCTTCTCAAATGTTAACCTTGTATTACTAAAATGTGTACTCTAGTGTTTTAAAGCATAAATAAAATGACAAACCAACCTGCACAGGACCTGCCTTCTCTGCCAATTGGCGCACGCCAGCCGTTGTAGTGGACAGAGCTAGACCTTCAATTGCAACTAATGATGACATAAGAGAACGATCACCAGCACCAATTACAACCCTCTGCATTAACAATAATTATATAATGCACATATATTTTATGCCCTTTACATATTCATACATGTAATGTACAAGCACAAAAACATTCCACAAATTCCATTATGACAAATATTCTATTATTTAAAAATGAAAACGCAACGTTTCTCAAATGCTCAAACTCTTTTCCCTCCTTCAAGAAAAGCTTCAAAACTCACTATTTCTCACTGGCTTTCAAACATCTGGATATCAAACTGCATTCATCTGGCATAATGCCTAACTGCATATCAGATTCACATTTCTGTGGGACTTTGTAAGCATTAAAAATGCTCATGAAATAAAAATAATAAAAAAACAACAAAAATGCCAGCAACAGTTTTCCTTAAGCTGTCAAGATGCAACACTCAGAGATGATCATCAACTCATGCCATCAAGGCCTTAAACCTCAAGACCAAAGCCAAGACTTCGAACCTCAAGACCAAGACTTTGTATTGTATTGTATTGTATTTGGATATTTATAAAGCGCTTCTAGCGGGAGGGCCATTCAGAAGCGCTCCCAGTGCGAGAGACCCCGAGAGAAAAAGCAAGTTTTAAGAAAGGTAAAAGAGGAAGAGACATTACCTGAGAGAATAGAAGAACGAACGAACGGAGGAAGCTCATTCCAAAGAGCAGGGCCAATGGAGGCAAAAGACCTAGATTGAGCCAGAGAAGTCCTGACACGGGGAACGTGGAGGTCAAAACGGTCAGATGAACGAAGAGGACGAAGAGAAGCAGCAGAGTGAGGGCGATGTATTAAGTCACATAAATATTTTGGAGCGAAACCAAGTTGAGCCTTAGAGACAAGGATGAGGACCTTAAATTGGATGCGGGCAGAAAGCAGGAGCCAGTGGAGTTCTTCTGCCATAAAGGTGGAACCTCAAGACCAAGACTTTGAACCTCAAGACGACCAAGACTGAGACTTAAATATCACAATCATATCCGGAAAAAAACAACTCTAAATGCACACTGCAGAGAATTCCATATTTGTATTTACAAAAGTCCTTCATGCGATATGTTATTCCAAATGCCTGTTGAATTTCATAAAAACCAATTTGCTCAGAAGTTCTGTTAGACCTCATAAAAATATGTTCTACATGTGCTGAAATGTACAAAAGATTGAACACATAAGAAAGAATGAGGCTTGCAGAACCTGAAGTAAATAACCGGAAGTCAAAATAATTGTCCAAAACAACAGTAAAGCCTCATTCACACCGTGCAAATACTAAAGCAATTGTATTAGTAATTATGTGATAATTTTTTTAAATTCTTGCATTTTGTTAATTGACTGTTCATATTGACAGTCAAGTCTTGGTATTGCAAGACCAAGATCAAGACTTTGAACCTCAAGACCAAAACTTTGAACCTCCAAGACCAAGACTAAGACTTTGGTCTCAAGACCAAGACTTTTAAAAACGACCTCGAGTGCACTCAAGACCAAGACCTCGGTCTCGAGGACAACAAGACTGGCCATGAGCATTATTACACCAGTGTTACAGAAGTTCTCGGATAATATTATTATACCCACAGAGGTTATACGCTCAGGTGAAACAAAGTCACGTGTCAATGTAGTTCAAGGCTAAAAGATTATTTCTATTTCAGTCTCATACGTACATCAAGCAATAATGAATAAAATTACAGTAAATAAACTTTTGCAAACAGTTGGTAGTCTAGTGTCAAATGCATTTAGCAGAAGTCCCAATTAAATTAAAGCCATATCCCAATTAACTGTAAAGCAACAAAAACTTATGACTGAGAATTACTAGTTTAGAATACTGAGTACTTTAAACTGGTTTTCCCAAGACAGTTATGATCCATCAGGATTTTAAAACACTGTTGAGAAATGAAGTGCCTGGATTAGTAAAACTGATTTTGTTTTTAAAGAAAAAGCTTTTGGGCATAAAAAAAACATATCATTAAAAATGAATTTAAAAGTTTTATCGAATGTTGCCCTAGTCAAAAATCACTTGTGCTACGAGATCATGGATTTACCAGTATTCCTGTCCAACACCATGGTATAACCATATGAAAAAGTCAGTATCCTGCCTTAGTGCCTTGTATAATAGGTATATATGTGATCAAGCCTGAGAAATCCCTCAAAATGTTGGAAAAGTTAATGTGAGAGAAATAGGAGGCAAGTAGGTAGAAAATTAATCTAAATGATTTGCTGATTTGCTAATTATTATCCTTTGTTGTACTAACTATCCAATTATAATGTAAGTCCTTTTGTAGAGTTTTGCTGTCTAAGCATTTTTATTTTTGATTATTATCATGCTCTTCAACACTTAATTTTACATGCCCCTTGCTGGTGTGCATCAATTATTATGCAAATAACCAAGTCATGTAAACATGTGCCTTAACCAGTTTCTTATGAAGATTTAATTGATGGCAACCTCAGAACTGTGTGGATATGCTCCACTTTACTATGGTCACATTCACAACTCCTAGGCACAGCAACTTAGGTCAGGGCATATGGTAAACTTTTAACTTGCAATTTCTTCAAAAAATCCTAAGACACCTGCAAGTTTAAAATATTTGTAACTTGTTAAAATTTTGCGACAGAAAAATGGTGGTCATCTAATCATTCAGAAAACTCCCGCCAAATCAATTGCCATATGAAATTCACTTTTGATATTTTCTGACTTTGTAAGGGTTTTCCCAGGTAAGGTCACATATTATTTTATACTAATGCTTAGGTGACAAAATCCAAATTTTGCATACAATGTTAGCCATTTCTGTGACAGATCACATTTCTGACTGCAACAAGAAATTTTAACAACAGTACACAGATCCCTGAATCAAAATGCAATATATGCAAGACATTGCCTTTGTAAGATTCTTAAAATGCACTGTACAAGTGTTCAGATACATACATGCATACATACATACATACATACATACATACATACATACATACATAAAGACAGACAGACACACAAACCCATGAAAGAGATATATGAAAACACATGAACACATTACAGAAAATGCCCTCATGCAGAGTCTGTTGCTCAATACAAAATAAATACCATACAGATTTTTCATACTTCTGATAGGCTATACAAAATGACTCCTACGATTTCAATCGAAAAACCCTTCTAGCCTGTTTCTGGAAAATTGTGTGGGTCACAATTACTGCCTTGAGCATCTTTACAACTTAGGCCTATTAAGGCACCAATAAACATGAATCAGCCAACCATTCTATCTTCAAAACAAAAATACTCATTCTAAACCTCATGACCCATCAGATACTAAACGGACTTCTTCAATCGATTATGACTCTGTGGTTTCGCTCTTAAGTGACCAGCAATTGATGCCCTTACAACAATGGCACTGCATAATGTCAACAGATTAGATTGTTACTGATCGCAGTCCAATGTATTGTTGAAAGTTTACAACAATTAATGATTTGTGCATTATCATATTGCGACTGTACAGAAGTCCTGAGACTGGAATAGTTTAGAGCGTATTTCTCTGGAAAAAAGCACTCAGTTTGAATAGAAGGACAGCAGTCCCTCAGGCTAGCCCTGAGGCAGCCATGGCTATGAAGTGTTAACGACTTCATTTTCTTAGTCAAAGCATATATATGAAGGCCAGTCCTCTCCCCTGCTGTCCAATCTTCCCACTGACAGTGTATGGTCAGTGTACTTATTATAGCTGAGTTGCCTGAGGTCACAGAAATCTCAAACCAAATTTCTGTCCCAGGTAGTTGGAATAGATGGAACAGTAATTCCACATGACACAATCATTTTTTTGAACTCATGTACAGCTCCCTTTTCTTTGGCTTTGGATGGTGACTGGGCTATACAAATAACTGATTTTCACTTACAAGATTGCAACCTTTGCTTGATACCGCCCAGTTCAATACCATTCAGCCATTGCATTAGCAGTATGTACTAATGTGCCAACAGTATGCATTAATGCAGCAAACATTTACACTACACAGCAAGAGAAGCAACTAACAGCATTAGCTACACAGTATAAAGCAAGTTGTAAACCAAACTGTGCTTCCAGAGCAAGGCATAAAAATAGGTCACCTAGAGCAAAATGGTTTTCGAACACTAACAGTTGATTCAATAGAGATCCAACACAGTTGGCGACATGTTTAAAAATAAAAACAGATTAAATAGAAAACGTAAAAAAATACGATTGGCAACTGAACAGAAACTATTTGTCTGGTTGTGAAACAAAATACGTAAAAACAGAGTAGTAGACAGCAATTACAGTGCAAAACACTTAAGATGAAAACAGACAGGACGAACTATTGCTTAGTTCGAAATATGAAAGCTATGATGTTAATGCAATTTAACATTAAATTATTCACTTAAAACTAAACGGACAAGACGAAAATATCGGTTATTCCAAAAATGATTTTCAGTCCAGTGAATATAACTCAATACAAAGTCCTTCTCATTAGATGTGTTAACTGATAAACTGTTGCTGGATGCAGAAAGGTTTTGATTTGGAACATTGCATACACCTCAGAAAGGTGTTAAACGTCCACCAGTAGCTATATAACACCTTAGATGAAATGAACCATTTCACCATACAGAAAATTATCTCAAAGACAGTGCAAGAAAAATACCGGATTTTTTTATGCAAAGTAGAATATGGCCGATTAGTTTTAAGATATTCATGATACATGTAATTATAGACTTTCATTTTCAAATATGTGCTAAATAGCGAAGAACTCACAAAGGATGCGATGGGTCTTTTCACTTCTCTACAAAATGTTATTTTCTGTTACAGTCCACACTATGGCCTGTCATTGTAAAATTGTATTGTGTATTGTAAAATTTTACTCAATTTAAACTTATTGCCAATTCAGTTCAGTTTTTAAGTGGAATAAACTTAACTGTGCAATATTATTTCAGTTAGCCGCATTACCATAACAATATTAATACATATACAAGTACATGTGTAGGCATCATTTATTGTTGGTAAGTCATGCAGCCATAAAGTGTTTCTGGCTGGCATGCTGTGACTACCGGTGTCTAATGATTAATTAATACAAAAAGGTAAAAATGAAATTAAGACAAATTTTTTGCTCTGGTTCTCTGTCTTTCATCTGAACCCATTTGCACTGTATTGGGAAACTGTAGAATTTTATTCAACTTTAAATTATTGCTGACAGTTTTTAAGTAAAATAAACTTATCTACAGGTGTAATATTAATTCCAGTTACCTGTAGTAGCCCATGCTGATCATACATACACATTGTACATGCTTATGCATCATTTGCTGCTGGTAAGTCATGCAGCCATAATGCGTTTCTGGCTGGCATGGTTCATTACTATTGTCCTGTGGTTAATAAGACATTCGGTTACAACAAAAGCTTTACTATTGTATCCTGTCTTTCACCTTAACTGATTTGCACTGTATATTTTCTAATAACACAGACACTAAATTGTTTCTGTTCAGTTTTCTTTACTTTACACCCAGCCTTGTGCAGGTCTACAATGTTTATTCAGACCGACAGTCTTTAACCGACAAACATAACTAAAATCACAGCTAATGATGTGGCCAGCCACATATCAAAACAAAAGATGACACAGCAGCACAAAGAATTTCTCAAACATTACTTAAAATGCAAAAAAATATGAAGCAGCAATCCATGAGTCAAAAACCGAATAAATAAAAGATATAAACAAATTGTTTAACAACTGGCAAGGAAGAACCATGGAGACTATCTGGAGACTTTTCTGGAGACTATCAACTCATGTATTAAATCAAAGGCACTGTATAGAAATCATTTCATAATCTAAGCATTTTACTATCAAAGAGCCAACAAAAACTGTTGAAAATTTACAAAATTTTCTGAGTAACAAAGCAAAGTTAGTTTATGCTAGACAAGGAAATATTCACAAACACAATATAAGCAAGGATTCCAATTGTTAGCATTTCAACAAGAGGTAATAAAACTGAAGACAATGTGGACTATTACTCTATCAATGGCATACTCAGCCCTGCGTCCAGCACATGAGACAAAGGCAAGCAATAAATGCATAAATGAACCTTACTTTACTGCAGTGATTGTAATATCTACAATTTTAGGACTGCTTAACCCTCCTCTGGCTGCTGTTCAATGTTCATGCAAGAAATCTGAAATTTGCTGACTAATCTTTGACTGTAGTTTAGCGTCCCTTGTATCAATTAAAAACAGTACACTAAGATCGCTTGGGTTTTAAGGCATGGAACTGCTCATAGAACTTAATGGTATATCTAAGCAGCTGGTCAGCAGTGGTAACAATATTGTATTGTGTTACTGAGAAGGACTGGGTTCAAATCCAGGCCAAGACAGTTCTACTTCTGTAAATATCTTTTCTAAAATACTCAAGGTTTTGCAGTTGATTAAAATACTGACAATCAGTGTTATTGTCAGCTTTGGAAACAGGTAATACATGTAAAAAATCTGTTTCTCAAACAGATTTCTGTTTGTTTATACATTGCATATAAACAGTACAGACAATACACCTTTTCTTCTAGTGCATGTATAGCAGAATAATAATAATAATAATAATAATAATAATAATACAATAATAATATAATATAATATTATTATAATATAATAATAATAATATATTCATGTTTATTCACAAGCTCACTGACAAACAACAGTAAGTTACATTGAAACATGATGGTAGAATTACAATTGGGGGGCCCGATAGCGCATTGGATAACATCTGGCGTAGAGTGCGAGAGGTACAGAGATCGAGTCCCATAGGCGGACATGCTTTGTAGGCTGCAATTTGCGCCGTGTATTGCAGGCTGTCTGTTCTGTTAGTAGTTAAGGTTTATCGCATAACATGTACATGTACAGCGCAGTGCGTTTGCAGGCGCTTAATTAAAGAATAAATATTATTAATATTAATATTATTACCAAGATCTTATTGAAAACACACATCTTGCAGCCTAATAGGCGCCTGCTTATTTTACTGCTGCCCCCTAGGAAGTGGAAGGCCGAGTCAACCTAGAGGGGGCTTGCGGGTATCAAACTACATCTTTCAAGATCTTATGTTCTTCAAGCAAGAGTATTACCATTCATCTATTCCAATCCCCAGACTTTGCAATACAGTACTAAATATAATAATATAAAAGTACTACTGGTACGTTTGCTTGTATAATAATATAATACTGTTCCTACTTCAAATGTTATAACTATATAAATTATATATATATATATATATATATATATATATATATATATTATATGATACAGTTATAATATAGTATACATAGTTATATATCCAAGTCATATTATACACTTAAACCAAATTATAATGCTTCATTTGGGAACTATATAATATACACTAAGATAGTGTCATAATGACTTCATCTTCTAAAGCTTAATTTAACTTTGGACCATGTCTGCTATCACGTTATTTCAAACTTAGCATCAGAATGAGGTTTTAGTGTATATACGAAATTTTTTTTAATAACAAGAAATGTACTATTATTACCATTGTTATTTGATGATAATGATATTAATAATAATAACAACAACTTTTTATTTGCGGTAGTATTGATCCCTCATGTTTTCAAAAACTATGAAGGGATTCTAATCTGCAATGGCTAGTATTTGCTTGATAACAGTGTGAGAATTGTAGAAAAAGATTGGGGGTTGAACATTTTATCTGTATTTTATAAACCAATGTCAACGAAATTTGAAAGCAGCTGACTTCAACGCTAGCGGTTTTCCAAGTCAGACTCGAATCAAAATCAATTCCTTTGTTGAGAAAATTCAAAAATGCATGCATGATACACCATGGAAAGTTCTTCTCTTTGTCAGAGACTCAAAGTAAAATAATGCTATATCACACTAGCACAACTGAGAGTTTGAAAACGACCCCTCTGGGGTGTGCAATGAAGGCTTAACTGTAGAGGTTCTAAGAAAGACTAGAGGGGTTGAACCCCCAACCTCCCCGATAATTCCCACCCTGGTTGATAATAATAGCAATAACATAATAATATGATAAAAATAATAATAGCAACAATGTAATAATAAAGATGGCGCTCCAGACAATGTCTTTATCTGGTGCACTGCTCATACTTCTTCAACACAAATAATGGCTACACTCACAAACCGAAGAAATAATAATCACAGTGTTTGAACAAATTAAAACAATAATAACAAAAAATAATATTGGTTCTGCCTCTTTTTCTAAACTTTTTGGTGAATTGTAAAATAAATTCTTAGTAAACATCTAATAAATGCTGACAATATGACATGCACAATAGGGAAAGTATTTTACTGAATTAAACTTGTAACGAAGACAGAGCCGTATATGAAAAAACGTAGACCATTACAAATAATGCAATACATATTATTCAACGATTTGTATTCTAGAGAGATTGGCCTTTGATTAAGGATAAACATGAATCAAATCGGCAGACATTTCATGAATTATTATGATCCATGATGTCGACTACATTATAAGGCACTCACAATGAACTCCAATATTGCATAGATTAAATATAAACGATATTCGTAATAGCTGCTGCTGCTGCTAATATGTGACTAACTGAGACGTGGTTTTATGGCAGACAGACCATCAGTTTTACTATGTCGACTATGCAAGAAGCCAAAGCCTCAGGCAGAGACATCTGTATACAGTTAGTAGCTTCAATACTGCTTTGCTACATGATCAAACTGTTGGCTGGTAAATACAAAGACCAGTTGGCCATGCATCCAAGGGCACAACTAACTGCTTCAAAGAAGTGTGAATGTTATTTGGAAGTGGCAGCATTGTTGAAAGTGTCACTTAAGGTCACTGCCAACTCTGGGCAAATGCGACAACAAACAAAAAGTTTTTATGGAATGTCTATCCATTGGGCCACTACAGACAAACATACCAGCACCAAAAGAGTCAACTTTTATTTTAAAGTTTGATCCAGATCATTCACTTAAGATGTTTATAACAACTTCCACTCTCGCAAAGTGTCCACCAATCACTAGAAACCTGCCAGATGGAAGTTGCATAAGCTTCCACAACATAGTAAGTTTGTACAATGTACAATCTGCAAAGGCACTGAAAACCACACAAGCTTACAGCAACGACAGTGTACATGAATAGCATTGAGAGACTTCCATGAAGCTTTCAACATCACTTCTGTCCAAGTCAACACGCAATGCTCTGAGGTCTAATGTGGCCCACAAAGGCAATGCATCACGGACTGGGATGAGAATTTATAACCTCAACAACAAAACTATGGAACTAAATATTAACATTAATTAAAACCCTAAATGGGCCTGAAATGTCATTTGTTGTAGCCACTGACTAGCCAAAGAACGAACCCAAAATCATTCTATGGGAAGAAAAAAGTTGTATCTTTGTCAAAATTTGTCCAACTGCCTCCATCAGACAGTACCGACTAAGATGATGACAAGCAATGATGATGATGATTACATACAAGTTCACTGAAGCATGTCCAGTTCCCTATCTTTAATGGAAGGACTGGAAGCTGTTGCCGATGGCCGATGCTAGCCTACCAAGTGCTGTACAGAAGCATACAGTCAAGCGCAAGGTACAGCCTCAACAAGCCAAGCCAAGTTCTTTGTCTGCAGTGGCAGAAACGAAAGCTGTTACTGATACCTCAATCATTGACTTCTTTGCATCAACTATACCAAAGCGTAAAGTCAAGCACAAAGTACAGCCTCAACAGGCCATGCAGTGGTACCAGAAGCTGCTGCTGAAGCCAGCCCATCAGCTACTGTACCAAAGTGTACAGTTAAGTGCACAAGGTACAGCTTCAACAGGCCATGCCCAGTTCTTAATCTGCAGTGATCGAACCGATAGCTAGACTACCATGTAACAGCGTCGGAGTCATTGAGATTCGGTCGTTGACTACTTGTCTGCCTGGTTGGCAATTATGTTTGTCTCCCCTTAAGCATTCTGGTTTCTCTCCAAACATAAAGAAAAGGAACCAGACCATGTAGACCTTTTCGTGGAGGCTATGCTTGAAAGACTCCTGGGACCGACTCAACATCTGGTAACAACCCCAAAAAGGAAAAAAGATACCGTGACTACGGAGTCTCCAACGGAATTGAAACTACTAAGTGACCATGTCTTCCAACTCGAAAAGCTTGTCAACAACTTAGTTACCTCATCGAAGGACAGAGATATGATAGAAAAGGAATCTACAACCAAAGCAACAGAAACAGCAATATGGATATCGACATAGATACCGCAGGACTGGATATGATCTCGAGTCTAAATAACTCCACAAAAGACATGAGGAACGCTTTTTAAAAAATCTACGACCAACTGAAGTCAATTAAATCTTCTTTTCCACAAGAACAACTAGCCATGAACCAGTCGATGGAATATCATCCACGAATCAAGTGATACACCAATCTTGACCATGTAACAGTCCACTCTAATCATTCAGGCAGTCCACCGATGAACTTGACAGAGCAATAAGCCAAGTGTTTTAACCAGCAGTTCAATAACGAATGTGGAACAGGGAAGTTCTGGCATACATAGGCGTAATTTGTGGGGGGTACGAGGGGTACCCGTACCCCCCACTTTTTGGACTGGGGGGTACCGTACCCCCCACTTTTTGAACAATGCCAATGAATATTTTATCATTGTGCATACCCAGAGACCGCAGTCTCCACTTTGCTTCGTGTATGTAAGAAATTGGTACCCCCCACTTTTTAAACCAAAGTTACGCCCCTGCTGGCATACACTAGTCAACTATACTGTACATGAAACTGTCATCCAGCAATCAACGAAGAGGTTAAAGTCTAGTTTGACGTTCAATCAATACCTGTTCAGTGTGTAGGACTATCTGGAGTGATATAAGAGATTTCTGGACGATGATCAGCAGCTCAGATACTAGTGTACGAATTTAGAATTGTATACACGTTGAAGAGACGTTCATGGAGAGAATGATAACAAAGGCAGAAGTGGTCGGATACCTGCCTTCATAGGCAAGCAGAAGTAATTTTCCAATTGTTGGTGGTTAAAACCAGGTACCCTCTGCTATGAATTAGACGCCTAAGTCGCTGCACAGGCAGAGTTCCCTACTTCCAAGACAGTCAACCACAATGTACTACAGATTCGATTCCAGCTCTACGGACAATTTCTTGTAAACCTAAATGCAATGCTGTTCAACCCGAGTGGAATATCATCAACAGCTTCATCAAATCTTCCACTTTGCTGTTGATGTAAATTTCACCTTTTGCTCAACTGATAGCAACCGCTGCTGGTCATCGTTATCTTTACCCCTCCACATTCACAATCTCTGAGGCCTGTATAACCGTTAGCCAGCTTCTGTTCAACCACTGTGTCCCCTTTGTTCTTTACCATTCAACCATTCACAGTTCACTTTGCAACAGAGCTCCATAACGTAATTTCTACCATTTAGCAAGTGTCAACAACTTTCACTCAATCCTTTATGTATAGCTCAATTTATAACTTCAATTATGCCTGCGAGAAAGGAAAAATGCTTGAACTTGAAAATATGAAAAATTCTTTCAACTTCAGAAGCTAAAGTTGGTAAAGGAGTAACAGGAATTGGAACTGAATGTGGAAAAAGAAAAAATGAATGCCGAGCTCGTCTAGCCAGCTTAGAGTGAGTACAGGATATAGATGAGAATGGCAGAGTAACGATCAAGTGTCGAGCAAAACTTCCAAAGATGCCATGCTTTAAATTAATGAGGAAAAGGATTCCATGGACTCCTATCAGTCTTGTTGTCCTCGAAATCAAGGTCTTGGTCTTGAGTGCACTGAGTTCATTCTTAAAAGTCTTAGTCTTGAGACCAAAAGTCTTGGTCTTGAGGTTCAAAGTCTTGGTCTTGAGGTACAGTCTTGGTCTTGCTTACAAGACCAAGACTCGACTGTCAGTATGAACAGTCATTTAACAAAATTGCAAGAATTTACAAAATTTATCAAGTAATCACTAATGCAATTGCTTTGTGAATGAGGCTTTACTGTTGTTTTTGACATTATTTTGACTTTCGGTCATTTACTTCCGGTTTTGCAAGCCTCCTTCTTTCTTTTGTGTTCAATCTTCTGTTCCACCACAATTGCAAGCTCTAGTCAATCAAAGGTTCCATGCAATGATGCTTTTGGGTACAATTCACGTTTAGGTCAGTTCATCTGTGTTGCTGAAAATGTATAGTGAAGCTGGTGTGCAAGTTGTTTCGCTGGTGGCGGTTCCAGTGGCCGAGGTGGTGGCAGCTCCAGTCAAGAAAGCAAGACTAGATGCTTCTCGCTTTCTAGTCATCTCTGAATTGGATTCAAATGACGCCAATATTTCTCCAAAGAAAATCTTAAGTCTTCTGTCATCCGTAGCAGAGGTAGCAGAAGTCCGAATGAAGATCAAAAACAACAAACGAAGTCCTGTGAAGTCGCAAGCAAAGCTATGATGCAGTTTCAGAAGCACGAAATCTGGAGTGGAACTTTAGCTATTGGGATGATCCCAAATTCAAAGATCGTGAAGCTCACGACTGATGTAGTCTACTCTGCTCCACCGTAGCCAATCAATGCTGCAGCTTTCCACCATGGACAGCTACTAACTCGACGGAATGAGCTGAAGAACTAGTTGTTTTTGTACCCATTGGTTGGTTTCCTATACTTACAATTTAGTTCTGTTGCGACAATTTAAATTGAACAAGTAGTGTCTTCTAGTTGTCTGACCACTGTTTGTTTGCTGGTGTACATTTTTTTCTTAATGCACTTTAATACCAGTGCCAGAGGGTGAGCCAGATGGACAGGGGAAAGCTCCAGTCAGTAATAAAGGGATTGATTCGTCATGAATACCTCCCCTGTGACAGCAAACTTTTGAACAAATGTGAGCCTTAAAGCCAACACTCATCTATTTACCACGGTTCTGGGAAACCCTGGCCATGTCCTCCACGAACTACTTGCCCCCCCCAAAAAAAACACGTTGGCATATTCTCTCCAGCCCATTCTCATGACTGAGTTTTACCAATAACCGATCATAACATGAAAAAACTTTTATATGTAGAATGCTCTATTCTTATTGACTTGACAACAGTTGTTAATACATTGTATGTACACCGGAGTGCATCTTGCACCAGGTAAATATAAAGAATATACTTACTTACTTCTTTCGTTACACTAGAAAAGGAAAACAAATGGCAAGCGGTGTGCTCAGTTTTGACTTGCAGGACTTTTATAAATACGAATTCGGATTTCACTGCAGTCTGCGTTTAGAGTTGTTTTTCTTGAATAAAATAAAAGACTCATGTTTTCATTAAAATAGCAAGTAGTCCGACTTGACAATTTTTTAGTAAGGGGTCATTGCATAATAACATAACGCTCGAGGGCGGGCAAGTGGTGTCCTTGAAAACATCACGAAACGTTATGTAGATGGGGTATGGAGATGAATGTTGGATAACGCTTTTACCAACAGTTTAGTCATAAATGAATTTAAAATTAACATCGAATGACACTTCAGACCATCGACCTATATTAGGTGGACAGAGCGTAAGCGATTCAAGTTGAAGCCTGGCCTGTTGCATGCAAAGATGCCTGTGACGTCATGTTTCTCTCGTGTGCGCATGCGCAGTGGGTCGGGTCACTTAACTGTCGATGGCAAATACTAAGCTTTCGCCAATCATGACGTCAGGCAAAGAGCTCATTAGCATAATAGGCAGGCGTCAGAATCTAAAAGGCAATGTTCTGGTCTACGCTCCGTCCACTTAATATAATGTCGATGCTTCAGACATGATGTGATCGAAGTTCAAACTTTGTGCCATTGATTTAAAACTTAACTAAAAACACACAATAGTATAAATCAACACTCAGCTAGTGTTTAATATACTGTCACGTTGCAATCGAAGTTCAAACTTATAGAATATTATCTACCATTGATTGAAACCTGAGGATAAATGAAAAATGTGCTATATAAATTTAGGCTGTCATATAACAGCAGGGATACAGCGTTGTGTTTTAAGTTTAATACGTCGTTTCTATTGCATCGCATCGTGCTTCAGCCGACGGTAAACACGAGGTAAACACGAATTTAATATTTTATTAATAAATTTGATAATTCTGTATTAATAAAATTATTGCAATGTTAATTATTGCAATTTTTTAATACTGCGTTTAATTACTTTGCAGCAAACCCATCCCTGCTTGTATCAATGTGTATTAAATTAGAGTGACCATGGCCCATGAATAAATCAGCACCTAAACGCAGATTATTGTTGAAATCAAACATTTATTGAGCAATATTTTAAAATTAAAAGTTGAAATTGTGAAGGTTTGACCCTTCACTGTCTGTATGGCTCTCGTAGAGAACCAACTTTCGACCTATTTCTGTATATAAATGCGGCCCAATGGCAAATGACCAAACTGGTTAGACGCTCTGCTATTGGTCTAAAATAAGCTAAGATTTTGTCTGCGGAAATTAAAGATGCAATCTTGTTGCTGTTCTTGGTTGATTTTTCGGACAACACTTTCGTTGTTTTATTCGCATAAAAATATAAATTTGACAGTTTCAATAAGAAACTGGATGTGAGTTGCCTTTCAAAGGAACAGGCAATTGTATATTTTAGGCCTACTGTCAAATTCCAATTCACATACTACATTAAATTCGCTATAAAATATGAATTATAATTGCACACTCACATAGTAAATGTAAAATGATTTTTCGTAACAATAAATATGTAACGCTGGGGTGGGTTGGTCTAGGGAAAGGTTATGGAGCGTTATAGGGTGGTTGGTTCAAAAACGGTCATTTTCGGCGTTACGTAATTATGCAGTGACCCCTAACGAATAGAAGTCTGGGTATGATTGTGATTTCTTGGGTCTTGGTCTCGGTCTTGAGGTTCAAAGTCTTGGTCTTAAGGTTCAAAGTCTGAAAGTGGTCTTGGGGTTAAAAGTCTCAGTTGGTCTTGAGGTTTAAGGTCTTGACAACAAAACTGATTCCTATCTGAACCGCTTTCAGCGATCAGTGGATGCAACCATGAGGACTTAAGTGCACTCTTTAGGGAAGAGCCTTCAATGTCTATTCCCATTTACCACCTGAGGAGGCCAAGGAATGTGACTGTTTGAAGCAGGCACTGCTTAAATGATACCAACTTTCGCAAGAAGAGTTCAAGTAGTGAACTACAGGCAAGACCAGAGCAGAGAGAATTGCCACCATAGTTCATCACAAAGCTGGGTAGAACTTGGTGAGAGTATAGCATAAGTATTCTTCAGTGCTGGATCAAGCTATCTCAACATGGACTGAAGTTGTTAATGATTAAAGAACAGTATTTGAACAGACGTCCAAAGGATTAGCTCTGTTTCTGAAGAAACGTGCACTAGAATCTCTCGTCGAGTTGGGCAAGTTGGCCCAGCAGTATACCAATGCCCACAACGAGAAGCTCTAGATAAAAGGAGAACTGAATGAGAATTCATGGAAAACAGATCGTTGCTCACACCCAGGACTCCCCCTCGGAGGAGGGGAAAAAAACTTTAGTTCAAATAAGGACTCTTTATAAACATATATATACTTTCTGTATAAATATAGCTTTTTTTATTATATAGGCCACTGACGACGCAATTTAAACCGCAGAAAGTGCTATGGCTTCCTAATTTCGTCAATATACACTGCACATTAACCTGGTGTTGAATTCATGGAAAACAGATCGTTGCTCACACCCAGGACTCCCCCTCGGAGGAGGGAAAAAAAAGAGGTTATGTTCGATCTAATAACCACTACGGTGGTTATTATAGTCAAAGTTACCAGCGCAGAAGTCCATCGCATCTACAAAACGATGTAGTGTTTTTCAAAAGGGTGCAACATGAGATAAACGTTCCTTTGTTCAGGACAAAACTTTTTCATCTGTGGGAAAGGTAACTATTTAGTATAAAACTGTCTAATGAAGGCAATAGTTGCTTCCAAGACCATGGCTGGAGATTCTTTGACAGAAATGTTCAAATGAACACCGGGAAAGAAAGGTAAGCCAGATTCATGTATCTCACATGAACATCATAGGCAGGCATAAGTAATTTTCATATACTTCTCTGAAAAGGTATGCTGAAACGTCCTACATAAATCATCCCTTACATTACAGTCATGCACTGACAAATCAAAATCAGTGCAGTCCAAAAGTCCACTGAAGAATCAAACCAGTAGAATAGTCCAGTACGAAACTCCACAGAAGAATCAAAACCAATGGCAGTCAGTGCAACAATCCATTGAAAGAATCAAACCAGTTAGATTTCCAAGTTTAACCGTAAATTATTATTTTGACAGAATACCACCCAGAGACCAGAGTCCATTCTGACAGGACACTAGGATAATAACGTAATTGTCCAATGGACTGCATGTGACAGATTACAAGCATTCAGGCCTAAATCAAAATTATTTTAAAGCAGTCACCCTCCGATCGGGCCACAGAATTTTCAGCCACCAATGCATATGACAACACACACTTCCATTGGCTCCTAGACAGCATACATATTTTTAACCTGTGATGGAAGCTCTAAAACGTACACTCCAGTAACGTACACTCTAGTAATACTGTCTTTTAATCGGGAGAGGAAACCTCCATTTTGTTTCTCGTTTGCTGTTATGTTGTTGACCATAAATAAATTACTTAGAATCAAATCAGTTATTACAACATGGTGCAGTTGACAGTCGTTTCATAACGTTTCCAGTTAGTCAAACGTTTACGAACCTCGCTGATAAACCCAAAACGCTTTCATATACACAAACTCTTGATGCAAAACATGAGTAAAAGTGGCAAGAAATCAGATCATGACTCGACAACCGTAAACCCTGACCCGATGTCTGTAATATTACAAATAATACAACAACAGATGGATGATTGGAAGCACTTAGGCTTCATGAGGAATGACGTGCCATGGAGGAAAAGCTTTACCCTTTGTTACAAGCTATGTAACAAACAAGTCAGCTATCCAACAGCGCTGAAACGAACACACTAGACCAATGGCCAAGCAGACTCTCTGCCCTCCGATGAACATCACTCTCTTATCCGGCACCCCAAATACGACCGAAATCACAAGCTGGCGTAAATTGTGGGACGACTATGCCTTGATTGATCGCGTTGAACAGCACGATTGAGCCACACAGTTAGCAGCCATGAGGACACACATGTCTCAAAACTTTCACACCATTATCGATGAATCACTCACCATATAAGAATTGTACCCAATGAACCAAGTCGAGGAAGCTCTCACAGCCACCCACAACTTCATCCGGGCTGTACAAAATATTATTGTCGATCAATTCAATTTTTTCACTCTACATGTCTCATTGATAGTAACTAATACAGCAATCTGCTGCAAACAATCATTATGCTTATCTGGTTAGGTTTCGGCTAATGCATTCACAGCCAAGCGTCACCTTTTGGGTGGGTGACTAGACCCCTGAACAGTTGAATTCAACAGGCCACTGAAGAATCACAAACTTAACAGTGGAACCTAATATGTAAGAAGTCCAATCTCTTACTGTAGTGACGATTCAACAGTTTGTATGACAGTCACAAAACCAAAATGAAGAAACTGTTATGAAAAATAGACAGAGTGCCAGGCAAAGTCAGTCATCTGGAAAAGAAATAGCTTGGCAAATGACACAGGAAAATAAATTATCAAATGCAGAGCACAGCAATTTCTTTTAGAGTTCCTGAAGTTTGTCTTAGACGAGAGTAAGCTTTTATGGTTTCAGTTGTAAGAATTACACAAGGCTCATATCAAATGAGCAGAGCCAGAAAAATCATATTCGGAATTAGTCACTGTTAAGCACTACTCAGTTGATCAAAATTCTCATCTCCCTATTATCCTGTCACAGTTTCACTCTCCATTAAACCATATTATAACAAAATTGTCCACTACTAGTCAGAATATTTACTGCACGCATGACCATCAAATTCAAGGATCCAATTCAAACACACCTTCATAGAATTGAAGATTTTACCTTAAAGATTTAGACATAAAGAAGCTATCTTAATTACAAACATAACTGACATAATGGCCAGTCCACTTCAGTTGCAATTGCATCGCTGCCAAAGACGATTTAAAAAAACAAGGTTTTCATTTAATGTCACAAGCACAAGAAGAATCTTTCACCCTGATAGAGGGAACACTGTCAATCTTCAAACCACAGCAGATGACAAAACAAATACCAGACAAAACAAATACCAGATAAAACATGGAAGACAAAGTCAATGACTGGAAACTAGAAGACCCTGCCGAATTTGGAACTGATGGCTTCTACAACTTGGTCTGCATTCCATAGAAATTCAACTGAAGGACTTATTTGAACGCACATAACGACTTGTCCAATGGCACTAATAACCCAACTATCAAGACAACTTCTCAAACTGCTATAGATGCTAGTCAAACTGACCAGTTGACCACTTAGACAAAAGTGCAACTTCTTGTTGTATGTACAAAGTAATCAGACTGCAATATCCAAAGGCGAATCACATATTTTTAAACACGTTACTTTGGACATGTCACTGGGCTATGACATGGCCTGCCTGCAGAAGATGTTGGTACTGCTTTGTAACAGAGGCATTTGTGCCAAAACAACTAGCCAAAGGTTGATCTACTGCATCCAATTAGACCAGAAACTCAACTCGGGATCAGGAAAATGAGAAATACATGGGCGCTTTAGACTATATTGTATCAAAGATGAAACATTTTTGTTACGTTATCCTCATAGTCACAAGATATCTGATTCCACAACACTGCCCTATGTGCCAGTGTTCTGCAAAGAGACTTTTCTGTGAGGATATTCTCATCTTCACACACTCTTTACCATCACACTCCCTGAACAGATGGTATTATTATACGGCGCTTCAAGATGGCACAAATGGCAGTCAACTGATTAAGCACATGATCAGCAATTTTGTGGAGTTAATCATTATGGGAGACTTTAATATCCACGTTGAAGTTTCCGTCGATCCACTTCCTCGATCTTCTATTGCACTTTGGCCTCCAGCAGCATGAGAAGGAACCCACCCATAATCGGGGTTTCTCTTGATCTACTACAGTACTACTAACATTTGAAGACACGGTGATCCAGGACTTAGATGTTCATCCACCAGCGTCATCTGATCAGTCTCTTATGGAATTTACTATCCCTCAACTTCATTCCCATCCAATTCATACTATTCGCATGATACGTGGCTGGAGTGGACTAGACAGCCAAACATTCAGCAATGCTCTTCAACAATCGATTCTCTCTGCTGACCCTACTGTTCTGGATTCGCTGTCCATCTCTGAGCTATTTGACCTTTATACCTCCATACCATGAGCGAACTATTGGACAAGATGCTACCACAGAAAGACTCAAACTCGAGTCCATCCACTTGCACCGTGGTTTGACGCGGAGTGTCGTCAATCTCGTCGTCTTGCACACTGTCATTAGTGCCATATCCGTCGTACGAAAGACCCAGTCGACAGGCATGCTTGGTTGCTCAACTTTGTGTCCTTCATCGCCTTTACCACTCGAAAGAGGCGCACTGTTGGGAGAAGTTGGTAACTAAGAACGAAAAGAATCCAAGATTAAGAGTGGTTTCACATCATTGTTTCTTTGGGTTTCATTCTGTAATGTACGGTATTTTTTCCAAACTCAGCAAAGAACTTGGTTTGTCTAGGGGAAGAGTTCATGAAATTTGCCATGGATAGTTTGCAGGAGCAGAGAATTTGAAAGAGAACAGAAGTGAAACAAACAAGAACGAGATGCAGAAGAAAGAGAAGACAGGATGATGGCAAGAGACGAGAAAAGAAAGGAAGAAGAAGAAAGAGAACGGGTAGCAAGATTCGAACTGGAGGATAAAGAAACAGGAAGGAGACACGAGTTTAAGTATTGGAGTTAAAGAAAATTTAAGCAAGAATTAGATTTGGTGAAGTATCGACAGGAAGGTGTTTCAGGTGAGAAAGTGATGAGTAGACCTAGTGTATTTAAATTGGCTCGGGTACCGAAACTGCCAGTGTTTAATGCGCTTACTGATGATATTGATGCTTATCTTCAATGTTTTTAATTGTATTCTACTGCGCAAGGATGGGAATTTGAGTGCTTTACTCACCAGCAAGGCTCTCGAGGTTTATACCAGACGTCTTGCTGATGTTATACGTGACTATCAAGGTCTCAAACGTAAGCAAGTCTCAAACGTGATCTGTTGCTTCAATTTTGTCTGACTAGAAACAAGTTTTTCCATGCGATTTCAGAAGGGTGGAAGTGCTTCTCAATTTGTCGCTTGGTTAAGTAATGTGTTTGACAGGTATGTACAATTATCTTAAATCGAAAGTTCTTATGGGGATTTAAGAGAATTGATGGTGCGTGATCATTTCGTCACTGTATGCGATTTGAATATTAGTATACTACTACACTTAATATTAATAAGACAGTTTTGCAAAGCATCAACCGGATGATTCGAGTTTGAAAAAATTTTATGACCTAGTTAAGGATGGAAAGTAATGGGTTTCAATAATTCCCAGTCAGCTCGGTTTGAAATCTGTAAGGGTATACTTTATTTATATCATAGCAACAGGATAAGTGTAATTACTAAGCACTTGATGTTAGCCAATGCTCTGAGAAACAAAGTAATTTCCCTAGGACATGATACGATTATGTCTGGACATTTAGGGATTGCGTGCACATGCAACAGGATTAGGGCGAACTCTTATTGGCTGGGTTTATAGGGCAATGTAGCTCGCTATTTTGTAAATCGTGTGACATAATATTTATGCCATTGATCTATCCCCAAGGGATGGATAGAAAAGGTAAGGTAACGTTCATGACAATGTCAAAATTCCTCAAGACACAAGAAAATAAAGCAAGAGGAAAAAAGTCTGTAAGGGTATATGAAAATAAGTTGGAAGCAGTTGTCTATAAATTATTATCTGATGAGATTCAACCACAAATCAAGCTCTGCATCTTCACACTTGTAAATGTCCTCAAGTAATAAACTCAACAACACATCCTATTTATCTAAAATGTTGCCACAGCATCAACAGCTTTACAAAAACTATTATTATCAAATGTCAATAACATGGTCAAAAACAATGACTGACTGCCATGCTGTGCTGTGTAAGCCACCACAGAGCTTAAACCATACGTCTCTACAGTCAAATTCTTCATCAGTATTCAAGAAGTCACCAGTACACAGAAACCTTTGCTACTATAGATTCATCTTTCTCTGTGAAGTCAAACTCTTCGTCAGTACTTCAGAAGGCATCTAGTCAACAAAAATCATTGCCAACACTCAACTTTCTCTACAAAGCAAGTACCAACATTTAAGCAGCCTTGTACTCTAAGCACTGTAGGCAAAACATATGCCTTGCAGAGCAGACAACCTCTTCCAGTGACCACTACTTCAGAAGATTGTTTTCCATAAAGAATTGACAAACTGGTTAGACTGCATGTCCACCTGGCATCAGTGTCAACAAATGAAATAACACCAACGTAGGTGCCAAACAACAGAAGACCCTAACTTCAATTCTCCAAAAAGTAACTCCACAAAGCAACTAACACCATACAATGACTTTGAAGGCAATCTTTACTAACAGCCAAGTAAACGCTTCAGTTGGAGCCAATCAACAACATGATTTCTACACAAAGGAGCCATCAGCAACCAAAAACAGTGTCCTTGGTATTCTACATTAACTCATGGATAATCAAAACCAGACAACTAAAAACACAGAATGATGACCAACCAGATCAACTAAGGTATGAACATGATGGCAACAAATCACAAACTTCGCAACAGTCGCAGTCAAAGACAAAAAACTTTCTATTGTTAATTCTGGACAACCTTCAGCAACATCTCCAATGGCAATCATGCTAGACCTTTTCTTTGCAGTCTATTGAATCAACTGTACAACACCATTGTTAGCTATTCTAGTAATCTGCAACAACCTAGACTGTAATTCTTTCCATCTATGATAGAACTTAAATTCCAGTGCAAAGCAACTGACCATAACAGTCAAACAACTATTTATCTGACTTCCTGAATAGCACACCCATCCAAATAACAATAGAAGAAATCTCTTTGTTTTGATGACTCACCAACTTTCTACACTACTCCCTGGATCGCAATGCCAGCCATCCAACCACATAGGCAATTTGATGCAAGTGGCAGTAATAGGCTACCAACAAACCTATTAAACACCAAGGCAGATGGCAGCAACAATCTACCACGCTCGTCCTTAAAATGACTTTCAGGTTGGCAATTCCAGCCAACCTAAACCCATACAAACAACAGAGCTACTAGTTTCAAACTGGTAATTCTCATCAACTACATGGATCATGGAATTCCTGATTTCAAACCAATCAAATTACGTAAACTAAAGTGTACAGTGTCAGCAATATGACTGTGTACAATCTAACACATGTGAGGTACTTTATGAATATATTTTTAAAAATTATATTGAGAATTCTGTACTGAAACAGCAAATCCTAATATAAAAACACAAGTTTCGACATATGCCAGTGCTCCAAAACTAACCAACAACAATTAAAATCCTGAGTCACCACGGATTCAACGAAACAAGTGGAGTGCATGCTAGGAACAGCATTTGTCGATGGCACTGTAAGGCTGTGACCTTTCGGAGTTCAGCTCAGGTAAGTAAGGGCAATGAACAACATGCATACTAGACAAACAGCCAAACAGACATGGTGTTCAGTTGCAAGACATTGCAACAAATCAACTGAGTAAAATCTGGGCGACACTTTCAAGTTTTTGAGTGTAATTAGCAACTTCGAAAGAACACGAAGTGTACTGCAACCTAAATGGAAAGGTTAAACTTTAACCTCTGCTTCTACCAACCATATGTTTCTAACATAACAGGCTGCTCCAAAAATGAGCCTGTTTAAAGATCCAAGGCTATTTTTTCTGTAACAGTGAAGGACAAATGCTAAGGAAATGTCTCCTAAGCAGCAGCAGCAGCAGCAGCAACTTCAGCATTTAGCACTAGCACTGAACTGAAGTCTTATGGCTAAAGCTCTGTAAAAGACAGCATCAGAAGAGTTTGGCCAACTGCACAAATTAACCTACTGTGTAGTAAGCAGAATCCTAACAAAATTTAATTCAGAAGCAAAATGTACATACATACGCTGTATGTACAACTGAATGTGCTAATATTCATACAAACAACTTAACGAACTTGTCTTTCCTAATCCTATGTTTACAGAGATTGATCTGCTGTTTTTCCAATATGCTAAAGTGCCAAGCAATCTACCTTACAATAATGTTAATAAGGGCAAAAAATCATCTTGAAACAGAAGAAATGGTGTTGCAATGATCACCATTAAGCACTGTGATAGCCAACATTACTTCACTTTGAATTTTGTTATTCAAGACCTGTGTGTCTGAGTGAAGTCGAAAATAATTAATCTGATCCCAGAGTTGGTTATACCACCACAATATAATATAAGTAAAATAGACATTCAGCCACCCTTGCATACAAATAAACATTTACACAGACAAGCAGACACACACAAGCATACAATCACTAGATGGGTGGTAAACTGTATAATTAATACATCACTTTGTAAACAAGGCATAGTATCAAAAAAGAAATGATGAAAAATAATAATGAAAATCATTAAATATATCACAGTAAATTATATCACAATACACAGCCATAAACTTAGCAAAATTAAAAACAAAATGAATAAGAATTAATAGAAATAATAAATTCAATTAACAGCTGCTTTAGAACCACAAAATAGTCAATATTTGTAAAACTGTGGAGTAATTTGCTACCTAACTATTACTGTACGAAAAGCAAGCAATATCTCATTTGACATACCAGTAAAGATAATTTCAAAGATTACGCTCAACACCACCCAGCAGTTCTGCCAAGCATTTTTCCTCAAATGAACAAAAATTACCAAATTTCTTACCCTAGAGAGGTTAGCTGTAGCGATTTTGGGTGCATTCTGGTCACTTGGCGGCTGGACAATGCGTCTAGGCTGTGGTGGACCAGATCCTGGAGCTCGTAGCAAACCAGGTGCACCTAGCTTAGTAGCAACTGCCTGACCTGGCGAGCGAGCTGGAGGTGTCACAGCTGTTTTCGGCTGCACTATCCTTGGATTCTGGGATCTTAGCATATCTGCAGAACTGCTTCTGGGCTGAAATGGTCCAGGCCCTCTAGCCAATGGTCCAGGCCCTCTAACCAATGGTCCAGGCCCTCTAAACAATGGTCCAGGAGGCCTAGCAGTGCCTGGCTGTGACACCAACTTCACAGATGGACTGGAAGGGGTCACTACTTGCTGACCAGACCCTGTGTTCTGACCAGCAATGCGCATCTGTTCCACCATGGCTTTGTACTGAGCCTTTGATACAACAATTTTCTTTGTGGGTTTCTTGCCAACTGGAGCAGCAACCTTTGGTTGAGAGGAAATGCTTCCTCCGAATGGAACAGCAGCAGTATGTGGAGTAGCTGCAGCACTGTCACCGCTGCCGGGCAGTAGTGCATCAAGTGTCTTCAACGAAGTGTCCGAATCTAATTTTGCTTGAATCTGCTCAGCTGAGAGACCTAATAAGATAAACATACATAATCTACTATTTGGAACTTCTACAGTTCTTGTGTAAAAATAATGCAAGGCATCAACTGCCTTCAAATCTAGGTTAGACAGAAAGGCAATCTCAGGATGTTAACCAAACTAAAATCAAAAGATCTTATGAAGAGGTAGAAAAGACACCACAGACTCATTAGTAAGTAAGTAGGTATGTTAGGTAGAGGAAGTAATTTCTAACTACTGAAAAGCTGTCTAGCATAGAATCTGCTTAACATTTGTCTTATGATCAAAGGCCACCAACTTCTTATGTGTAAATAAATCACGTGTTTAAACGTTTACTGTTATCAGAAACATGAACACTTCTATCTCTTTCTAAAGCTGCCCCTTCACTGAACTACATCAAAAGAAATACAGGAGTTGTTTAATTTTAAAGAAAATAAAACACACAATCCAAAATACGGGAAAGGCATGCCTGTTTGGTATTTACAACTTAGTAACCACAAAATACCTTCTGCTCGGAGGCGTTGTTCTAGTTCTTTGCGACGTAACACTGCTTGCTGCTGTCTTCTCTGCTCTTTCATTTTCAGAACTCTTTCTCGAAGCAGTCTCTGTTGCTCTAAGCCTCTTTGGAGATCAGAATCGTACTCCTGACCAAAACAAACTGCACTTCTCAACAAAACTTGTAACTGTATAACTTACCATCCATGCCCAGTTAACCCAATTAGAAGTAACCTTATGAGGTTACATTTTTTAAATTACCAGGAAAGATGCAGAATTTTTATTCTGAACATATTCATTACTTATAAATGATAAAAACACTGAAAGAAATGACTAAGAAATTTCTTACTTGACTAGTAGCTGCACTAATAAGTGCTTCTGCACTGGAATATTTCTGTTCAGTTTTCTGCTCTGTGAAGTTTCTCTGTCCTACGGATGCCTTCTGCTGGGCTACCAATTCTCTTCTTTTCTGCAAAACAGCTGCTTTGGTCACGGCTTTTTTGCTGGCCAAGAACTTGGCCTGCTTTGCTGAAGGTCCAAGAAGTTCAGCTGGTGTATCAGAGACTCTCTTCCTAACGGATGACTGTGTCATATTAGTTGTCGACAGAGCAGGTGGAGGCTGCGCAAATCGTCGTGCTCGTTCCTCCAGCTTCTGCTTCAGTTCCAGATCAGTTGACTGTTGTGGCTCCTCCTCCATGACTTCTGATTCCACTTGAGTCACATTACGAGTTCTCTCTTGGGCCACTGCATGAGCAAAGGGTTGCTGCCTGTTCTGTCCTGCAGTCGAAGGCCTTCAATCATAAACATTTTAACTTAACAGTTTCAAAACTTTCAGTGACCAACACTTCTGTTCAATCAATTATAAAAATTGAAATCCAATTCCGCTCTTTTACTCTATACCCTGGATGGCTACACCGACCTAAGAACTAAAGGTTTCAAGTGATGTCTGGAAGCCAGCCACTCTTATTAAAAAATTGTAAACAGTACATATACATCGTACAGCAGTTAATTGTAACACAATATACTTACTTCAATTAGAAACAAGTTGGTTCATAACATGTTTGATTCCTAAACTGTTTTAGTACCAGCACCTGTACTTCTGAGATCATCCTATAGCAATGCTAATAACATAGTTTAATGCACTAGAACATATTTACAATCAGTCTTGGCATAAATATAATGTTGACTTGCACTTACTTTTTTGCATTGAATCCTAATTGTGCCCCAGTTACATTAGAATGCATGGTTGTGAGGTTGTTCATGCCACTGTTGCGACTTTGAACCTTTCTGTGGACCACAGTTTCTATGGGTTGACCAACAATTTCCTCAAGCTGAGGAGGCTGTTGAAATTCTGAATGAGCAGGATAGCCCTGCATAAGCTGTTGAGTATTGCCACCACTGCTGAAACGAGGCATTCCATCCATGGCTGGACGTAAGGCCATCAAAGCAACAGCCTGACCCTGGGAGGCTTGAGGTGGTGGACCTGAACGGATTCCTGGAATGGGAACCCTCTGAGGAGGCTGCTGGACAAACTGTGCAAGCGGAGACTGCATGACCTGGGTTGGAGGAGGTTGTGTCAGCCTAAAACCACCCTGTTGTATTGATGGTCCAGAAAACGATTGATTGATAAAGGTTGGTTGAGGCTGACCAGGAAAGTTAGACTGTGGAACATTTGGCTGCTGCACTGAACGCATAACCTGCTGCTGCTGTTGGATGTGCGGAGGAAAGTTTGGGTGCTGGGAAGATGGCGGAGGACTGGAGAAATTCTGGGGTTGATGCTGTTGAAGGTTTGGTGGCTGTTGCCCTTGTATGAACTGTGGTGGTCGTTGAAGTGATTGTGGTGCAGACTGGATGACCGTTTGAGACTGTGGTGGCTGATACATTGCTGGCTCTGGACCTCTTGGAGGAGGAAAATGAGGTCGAACACCTATAAACAGTTATGACTATCTTTGATCCCATGAATCAGAATGGCCATTAATAAAGAACACCTTTATTATGTCAAAGAAGCTTAAACTACAGAAAAGCGAGTACAAACAAGAGTAAAAGCACAAAAAAGCACAAACTGTTAATTAGAAGTCATTACCAGTTCAAGCTTACTGTACACATGTCAAGTAATGCTGTACTTGCCAGTGCAGGCTAAAACAAATTTGGAACATAAATCTAAAGCCCTATAACACTGGAAATAGTAAGGTACATCAAAACTAACAGAAATGCAAATGACATTTATGCAAAGTAGTTCATCTGCTTCTCTGATTATCAAGGACTATTTATTAATGTTTCTAAATGGATGCATGCAAGACACGTGACAACTTTCAACCTACACAATCTGCAATCATCTGTTAAATGAAACAAATTGATTAAGACTAATGTCTATTTGTATATAACAGCTGCATAAAAAGAAACATTAATGAGTTTCATTCTGCTTATTCTGTTGTCAACATTTGAACACTTTATAGTCAAAATCAGAGTCCTCAAAGTCATTACTTAGGCAGCATTTATTAACGCATAGTTTAGATGTAATGTAATAATGTTTTTGAAACTGACACCATGCATAACGTTACTTAATAACACTTAGGATCTATAGTTTTGACTAAACAGTTTCTAAAAGCAATCTGCAAAGTTCTGCACACTGATTGCCTTATAAAATGAAAACATACCAGTTTGTTGAAACTGCACTTGTACTGAATTCTGAGGTGTGGAAGTGTAGTTCTGTGGAACACCTAAAAAATGTCTTTGAGTAGCTGAGGGAGGCCTTTGCATTGGACTGGCCTGCAGCTGAAAAGACCATGACTTTTGTAAATTTCCAATTAAGAAACATTATATAATTTAATCTCTATGAAACAGTAACAATAAATAGCAACTTCTATTGTACCAATGCATAAGGTACAAGGTGTAATACAATAGCACATCAAAACCAAGTTACAGTTAACAACATTATTCATAAATCAATTCCTTAATAACAATTACTAGATGAATATAGTACCAGGGAACATCAAGGTCATGATAAAAGAACTTTACAAAAAGGCTTTTAGAACACGCAATTTGTACTTCAAGAACTCTAACTTCCCAAATATCAGATGATGAAGAACACAACTGCCAATGAGAAGCAGATAATGTAGTTAACATTTTAACAATGAGCGTGTACTAAAAGTGACTGGGAAACCGTTGCAGCTCGTCGTTGAACAGCTTTGACATCACTGCGATGTTGTAACAGATGCCTGAAAAATGTAGGCACAGTACTACAACAAGTAGTAACCATCTATTCAATAATCCTTCCAAATCAATTTGATGGGGCAAAAAAGAATGCACAAAACACATTACAAAGTCAGCAATAAAACCATAAATGTTTAAAACTAAGGAGAAATTTACCGAAAACTGAGGAGGCCTCTGTGTCAGGTCAACACTCATCAGGGGACGATACTGTGTCTGAGGTGGCTGCTGTGGTTGAGGCCGAGGTGTAGGCTGAGGTGGTGACTGTCTGACACATAGAACCTGTTGCTGCTGCTGCTGCTGCTGCTGCTGAAATAAATTTGCAGTTGGCCTTGTATTTGAAGCACTCTGACTTGGCTCCCAGGTCACACGTGGCTCCTGCTGTGGTCGTGCACCACCACGGAAATGTGGATTGATGAGGATTTTATGCCTTGGGATCTCCTCTGGAGCTCGGCTTAAAAAACCATCACCAGCACCAAACATCTGTCCGGGTCTCACTTGTTGCATCATGTTGCCCATGTGAGTTTGGCCTATAAGCCGGAACTGGTTTCTAAACATACCACCATGCCGAGGAAAGCCACCCATGCCTGGTCGCAAAGGCTGCTGCAGAATAGGACGACTTTCAAAACGTAAGCCCATGTTTGTCGGTGCGCCTCGTCTAACACCCTGGTTTCTGCGGTTTTTCTGCCAAGGTTTTTGATGCATAAATTCTTCGATTTTTTCTTGATCTTCTTTGCTAATTTCTGTAAACAAAATTTGAAAACAAAGCAGTTCACTGTAAAAGTAAGACTTCTTCCAAAATGATGACCAGCTGTCTGGTCAACCTTTACCATGTTTTCAAACAAACAATGGCAATATCAGTTTCTCAGGTTATTAATGCTATGATCTATTTCACATATGGCTGGATGTAAAGGTTAACAACATCATGTGGCAACAAAGGCTGCTGACGTCGGCAGAAATTATTTTGAACAGTTCTCATCATTCGTATGGCATAATACAGCTATTACTGTCTCATAGATCCTTGTTCTTCAGCTGGTATATGCCATCTTCAGGATTTTTTTCTTTCGTTGGAAGATGTTGCACTCACGACTTTGAATATCAGCAGTAGTGTAAATTCAATAACATAGTATATGACAAAAGCACAATTTGTAGACGAAATATAACCTAATTATATTATCAAAAAAATTTCTATAACAGCATTTAACATAATGCACAAGGAATCAATTGAACATCACTTATAAGCAAAACTGCATTCCAAACACAGATGTCTAAGACAATACGCATTACTTATGCTTTGATACCCAGTTCAAAAATGAACAGTAACCAAATACAACCCTTCACAAGTACCCATTTGAAATAAACAGCTACATGTGCCTGATGAAACACAGGAGTTGCGGATTCACCACAGTGCATCTAAAGTATTCATTTTACAAAGAATTTGCCAATTTTTTTTCAATAAATTTTAAAAGAAACTGACCAGATGTTCAATAAACTCTTAAGAGGAAATGCAGCCAGTAAAGAGATACAGAAGTCATGGACTACACTCAATATCACCATATTGTTAGTACAGTGCATAAAAAACACCAGTTTACCTCCAAGCAAAGCCACCATGCTGCTAAACATGAAAGAAGACGACCACACAAAAATCTTACCTAGAGTATCTGGAATGTCAGCTTTTGGCTGTGACGATGGCAACCTAGCGCTTGGCCTCTCCGTTCGAAATCGTCCTCGATGGCGACTGTCCTCACCATCTTCATTCTCAGACTCACTGTCCTCATAAGTTTCGTCTTTATCCTCAATTTTTCCATCTACTGAAGGCTCTTCCTGGAAACTCTCGATCATGGAATTCTGACCAACATGGTCAACAGACAACATATGCTCATCAGGTAGCACCTGAAAATGTAGTTCTTGCTATTCATATATCTGACAATCACATACAGAGGATTGGATAATTCAATTCATATACATTAGGAATTAAAATAAGACGATTTACTTGAAATAGCACACAAGACATACATGCTAGCATAATCAAGAAATTACATAAAAGCTTGTAACCGTGTAAGGTGTTACTTAATACTTATAAGTAGGGTATTCTGTTAATTATTCTTAGCATAAATTTACACATTAAAATCTATGTAACGTGCATACTGTAGTTGTGACCGAATCTTCATGCAGTTTACTTCCAGAGATCAAATCCTTACTCGAATGACCATAAACCACTGACCTAAATAAACATCACATAACAAAAAACATTCACATAAAAACCACATACGGAATATCTCATCCTAACCATCAGGACAGGAAAACTCGTTATTGTTAGCGGTCAGTAGTGTCAATTAGCATAATGCCATATAATCCAACTTCATTTTGAAAGGTGCCTGCAAATTCAATTAAATTTAACGTCTCCAACATAAAATCATACTGTAAAAATTATTATTATTATTATTATTAAAGCAGTTTTCTATAGCGCCCCTTCAAGACTTCAAGATTGCCTACTCAGGAGCGCTCCCAGCCCAACCACGGTCGAACAACGCAGTTTTGAGAACAGTAAGAAACAAGGTGAAATGACCAATCGGTATTTGGCGGAGTTTGGTAGGGAGCCCATTCCAGGTCATGGGGCCAGCCACAGAGAAGGCACGGCGCTGTTGTATGGCTGTCCGCGCACGGGGAACAATAAGTTCAGCCTGGGCAGCTGAGCGGAGAGAGCAACGACGTTGCGAACATGAAGTGGGACAGCAGAGCTCCCGCAGGTATGAAGGGGCCACGCCTTCAAAGCATCGCCGAACCAAGGCAGAGATTCGATAAGTGATGCGTTGCGGGTAGGGGAGCCAGTGTAGGACATCCCTCATATACGCAGACACTCTGCCAAACTTGGGGATGCGGCCTATAAGGCGGGCAGCAGAACGCAGGATTCTATTCAGGGGCTCAATCCGGCAGGCCGGCAGTCCGTTATATATGGCACTGCAGTAGTCCAGTCGAGAAACAACAAATGCATGGACAAGTGTGGAAGCTGCACCAGAGGACAAAGAACGGGAAATCACCTTCAGCTGCCGGAGCTGGTAATAACAGCTGCGGGAGAGAAGATTTATGTGCCGCGTAAATGCAAGTTCCTGGTCCAGGATGACTCCCAAGTCCCGGACCCAGGTCGAAAAAGTAAGGTGTGGGAATTGCAAGGCAAGAGAAGTCAAATCGATTTTGGAGAGCTGCTGGGGTGTGCCAAGCCATATAAACTGCGTCTTAACCGGATTAAGTCTTAAGCGGTTTGCAGACATCCAGGCCTGCAGGGATTCCATGGCACGGGTCATGGTTTCCACAGCTGCAACAGCCCGGACAGCAGGGCAGTGTACATAGGCTTGCAGGTCATCAGCATAGGACTGGTTAAAAACTGACCCAGTCGCTAACAAGGACCCCAGGTCAGCAGTGTAGATTATGTAAAGAAGGGGCCCAAGGACGGAGCCTTGAGGCAGGCCAAAAGGAGCAGGAACCCAAGGGGACCTAGTGGATCCATGAGCCACCATAAAGGAGCGGTCTTGCAGAAATGAAGTAAGCCAACCTAGAACATTACCAGAGAAGCCAAAGGAAATGGATAAGCGCTGCAAGAGGATGTCGTGATCGACAGTGTCGAACGCGGCACTCACATCGAACAGCGCAAGGAGAGTGACCTGGGATCTGTCAATGGCCCCATATATGTCCGATAAGAGGCGGACTAATAGGGTTTCTGTGGAGTGGCCCTTACGGAAACCCGATTGGAAGGTGGGGAGAAGACAATATTTGTCCAGGTAGCACATGAGCTGCGCGGCAACAATCTTCTCAATTATTTTAGACAAGAATGTAACATTAGCAGTGGGCCTAAAATTGGTTGGTTCAGTAGCGTCGAGTCCATCCGCTTTAAGCACTGGAACAAGGATGGACCTCTTAGTTAGTTCTACATGTGCTGGGCTCTCTGGCTAGTCATTTTATTTTTGCATGCTGTATTCCTCCAATGTGCTCTTTGTAGCCTTCAAAAAGCTGCACTTACAGCCTCATCCTCAGGTATGTTAGGTTTTCTGTTGAGTAATGACTAAGGTGCACTGGGAAAACAGGGATATGGAGAAGAAAATGAAAGAGGAGAAAGATTGTTAAATTTTTGCTTGAACAACAACTTACAAATAATGAACACAGTGTTCTACCAAAAAAAGGCAAGTAGGAAATGGACATGGGAGTCACCGGACGGCAAAACGAAGAACATGATAGATTATATAATGGTAAATAAAAGATGGAAAAGTGCTGTAACGGGATGCCGAACATTCGCAAACCCAGACATGGCATCTGACCACAGACTGGTGTTAGCAGGGATTAGGATAAAACTAAAAGGGGATTATCCAAAAAAGTGATGAACAGAAGATTCAACACAGAAGCACTAAGGGAGGGCACAATCAGAGATCAATTCAGGACACAAATAAACAACAAATGGAACCATATCAAGGAAAAAGATACGGGATCAGTAGAAGAAACATGGGAAGTAATAAAGAACATGCACGTAGAGGTGGCTCAAAAAGTCCTAGGCTATGAGAAAAGAAAGAGGAACAAGCCATGGATAAGTAAAGAGGTCCTAGATCTAAGTGATACTAGAAAAGAACTGAGAAAGACAAAATCACTCAATGAGAACGACAAGAAAAAGTACAAAGAAATCACAAAAGAAATAAAAAAGAAGGCCAGAAAATGCAAAGAGATGTGGATAGAGGAGAAATGTCAAGAGCTGGAAAACAACACAAGAATAGCAGACACAGGGAAACTATTTCGAATGGCAAAAGAAATATGTGGATCAAACATCACAAAGCTAACACTAATAAAAGACAAGGAAGGAAAAACACTAGAGGGCAAAGAAGAGATCAAGCAAAGATGGAAACAACATTATGAAGAAATGTACAACAGCGGAAATCAGGTGGACAGGACAGTATTAGAAGAGCTGCCAATAGGTAACGAACACGAACAGATGGCAAACATACTAGAAAGTGAAGTGAAATCAGCCATCAGGAACCTAAAACACAAGAAAGCACCGGGAGAAGACAACATAACAGCAGAGATGATGCAAGCTGGAGAGCAGAGCACAATAGAGATGATGCACAAACTGTGTAACAAAATCTATGAAAGCAAAGAGTGCCCCAAGGACTGGGGTAAAGCAGTAATAGTACCATTACACAAAAAGGGAGATAGAAAAGAATGTAGCAACTATCGAGCTATAAGTCTAACAAGCATAGCAGGGAAGGTGTACACCAAAATCTTACAACAACGTCTAAAAAGATACGTGGAAGAGGCAATGAGTGAAGAGCAGGCGGGTTTTAGGAAGGGAAGAGGAACAATGGACCAGATATTTGTAATCAGGCAACTCTTGGAAAAACATATAGAGCGGAATAAAACACTGTACAATAATTTCATAGACTACAAGCAGGCATTTGACAGTGTGTGGCAAGAAGGACTGTGGAGATCAATGAGACACTGTGGAATACCGGAAGAGCTCGTACTGTTAATAGAAGACCTGTACAGCAAGTCTGTAAGTGCAGTACGAGTAGACGGCGAATTGACACAATGGTTTAAAATCAAGGTAGGAGTGAGACAGGGATGCGGAATGTCATCAGATTTATTTAACCTGCTACTGGAGATGGTAATGAGACTTGCAAAGGGACGAGAGGAAGTAGGCATAAACATCAACGGACGAGTAACAGACAATCTACGATTTGCTGATGATGTCGATTTGATAGCCAACACAAGCAAGAATCTACAGGAGCTTACAGATCGAGTAGACAGCAGCAGCAAGAGACTGGGACTTAGAATAAACGTAGAAAAAACAAAAACCATGACAATTGGAAAACAACACGAGGAGATAAATATAAAGATAGGAGACACAACATTAGAACAAGTCACGAAATTCGTATACCTAGGAGGAACGATAACGGAAGATGGCAATTGCACAGAAGACATCAAAAGAAGATGTGGATTGGCCTGCGCGGCATTCGGAGGATTGAACAAAATGTGGAAGGCAAAAAACATCTCCATCGGAACCAAGATGAGACTATACCATGCCTTGGTGGAACCAGTGTTGCTATATGGATCAGAGTGTTGGTGCCTGAAGAGAGAAGATGAAAGAAGACTATTGGTAACAGAGATGAGCTGGCTGAGGAGAATAATGGGCAGAAGTAGAAGGGAAAGAATCAGAAATATAACAACAAGGAAGGAGTTGGGCGCAGAGGTAACGGTAGCAGAAAAGATACAAAAAAGAAGACTCAAATGGTTTGGCCATGTAGAAAGGATGGACAACAGCAGATTACCAGTCGCAGCCCTACATGGGTGGATCGAAGGAGAGAGAAGTAGAGGGAGACCACGAAAAAAGTGGATGGACAATGTCAAGGAAGACTTGAAGAGCAAAGGCACGGATTTAACCATGGTGCGCGAAACTGTCAGAGACAGAACACTATGGAGAAACTTCATAAGAGCCTCATCGTCGGGAAACTGATGGAAGAGAAGAAAGAATGACTAAGTACTGTGTACATTGTACAAATACTTGTAATTCAATCCCTTGCCTCAGTCACTTGCTGTTTTTGACACAAAAAGGTGCAAATCAGATGGATAAGTTGAGGTTTAAAACTCAAAATAACAATGCTAGAAACATCAAGGCTGTCTGAAAATACTGTCTCCAGTTTCTGATCCTGATCACAATTAAAAAATTTTATGAACAAATATCTTGATTCAAACATAGTCACATAGTGATACAGACTTGTAGCCTGTCATTGTTATGCAGTAGGCCTATTACCTGGGTCTACAGGTAAACTTGAATATGGCAACTATGCTCAAGCCTCCCCATAATTTAGGTGCCAGGCATGTCAAAATTGAAGTACCTAACAGTTTAACTCTTTCACAGCAAATGCGGTCAATAGTGACCACATTGCAAAAAACAACACCCATCTCGCATAAATTAGCTGTATTTATGGTTCTATTTACATATGCTTGCAGTGAAAATTCTCTGAATGGATTTTCCCAATGCCTTTGTAAAGTTATGAACGCCACTTTAGATGCTACTTTTTGGGGTGCAAACACAACATGTCTGTTCGTTTTAAAATTTAAATAGTCAAATCATAGGTTTCATCTCAAATGCTTTCTCTAGTAACATTTTCTTTTTCGCATCAGCTATGTCGAACAAAATTCTTTATAGGTCAGCCGATGTTTTTAAGGCTCTAGAAACAAATGATTTTGACGATGTGGACCTATCAGAATTTTAAGACAGTGACAGTGATGAACCAATGAGGGTGGATGTCATTACTATGGATTGTAAGGACTCAAAAAGCCATAGAGCATTGACAACTGAACCGCAACAGACAAAGCAAATAAGACAAGCAAATAAAGAAGAGCATGGGTAGCAAAATAAGTTGTTAAATGAATACACATTATAACTTTAGTTATAAAGCAAGGTTAAAAAAACAGACTTACTCTTCTAAGTCATCTGGTTCTGCAACTTCCAGCCGGATTAAATCTTCTTCCTCCTCACCCAATTCTTCAAAAGCAGCCTTTTGAACACTTGCGTGGGTCACTGACTGCTCTTCATCACTTCCACCAAGCAGTTCATCCTCATCAAAATCCTCCATTTCCTAGAAACGAGATAAGCATTCCTTAAGTCCATGCACATTCCACTCTCTTGATTTCAAAGTAGCGTCCTCTTATTGATGAATTATTATTATTATTACAAACATTTTTAATGATTATAGATGCATCTTATTGTTATTAATTAGCAATGCATAAGGCATGAACTGATGTTGCACCAAAACCAATCAGGTCAACATCCACAATATACAATATCCATCTACCATGAAAACAAGTTAGTCTAGCGTGGATAAGCAATTTGAAAAAGTTAAGTCATAAATATAGAATGAATTACACAAGTGACTGAGCAGAATTAACAGCTACAAGGTGGGAAATGCAAATCCTAGGCCCAGTAACTGATAAAGCTCAGTCACCAAGAACAGTTCCAGTTTTATGTATTACCAGAGAAAGGTAAACAGATGACCTTGCTGAATTTAGTGATAGGACAGACGAATAAGTGACGATTTAAATACTGTGGTTAGCTATGTACAGTTCTATCTTCTTAAACCACATGCCCTACCTTGAAAGAGAATTCTTTCTAAACATGAAACCAATACAATGATTTCAGCACAGAGGTTATATGCTCAAATTCTGATGCATCAGATATGGCTCTAGCCAACTAATTATGAATACTTTGCAGCTTCTACAAATTTTACTTCATAAAGCCAATAAGAAACAAATTACAGTAAATCTACACGACTGGAGAACCAATGCATTCGCCAGAGACATCCTAGCAAACATAGGGACATGATGTCTAATTATTTGAAAGTCACGAATATGCATTTATGATGGTTTACAAACACCACTGACAGAGTTGGTGAGGTGCACAGTACAGCTTAAGAAAACATCAGTTTTGAGCAGAATCAGCCAACTCAAACGGAAGGCACGCAGTGTAAAAGACTCAAGCCATTTAAATGTTTTCAGCTGCTGTAGAGTATCCAGCAGCAATGGGTTAAGAAGGAGAGCTATTAACCATCATCAAAGAATGCATCCCCTCAAAGGCTGAGGGCAAAGGGGATGTACAGCTGATTGACACATTTATGCACAAAAGGAGCAGTTACAAAGCAAGATACAGGGCTATTATTAAAGCCACTACACGTAAAATAACCAAAATATGCATAATTATTGTTAATAAATGTGCATGTCATACCTTTCCAAGAGGGTAAGCATTTAAAGAAATGCTATCATCTTTTAACAGATCTTCATCGCTAAAATATAAAACAAAGAATTAAAGCAACTTATTTCATACAACGGAATCACCACAAGATCAGCAGTAATCTTTCTGCTTACAATTCAGTCTTGGTGTCCAAAGAGTCCATTTTACAGTAATTTCCTTCATTTTATACATTTCTTAGAATTTCTTGCCTTGCCTGTGTAAGTTGTTCATTGTAACCCAACTGGAACATACATTTTGTCATTTTTTTACTTATGTGTCATTCTGGCTGGCAAGCTATCCATCACCAACCCCAAAACTTCTCTGCAAGTCCTGCTTCTACTATTTGCTATTCATTCCTTGCATACCAGCTAAAATTCTATATGCATCAGCTCTAGTCTATTCTCAACTGGCCATATGAGCAATACCCAGCATGCCAAATTTTTGCATACATTACAAAGTCAGTGAAGTAATACCTTGCTGTTTTCCTATTGCAGCATGGACTTACTGCAACTTTGGATAGACCTCACAGCTAAGTAGTGCAGTTCAAGCGTTTCATGCGCAACCAGTTTACCAAAGATTCTGCACAACACAAAGTGTTGTCAAGTCCCCAGAACTGCCTTACCTGCTGTGTTCTTTAATGTGCAGTACAGACAACTGCAACGTAGTGCTAAACAGGGAAGTTTAACTAAATTAAACATTAACATGCTCTGTAAGGTTATTTTCTTTTGCTTTCACTGTTTTTTGTAAGACATAATGCACTGAGCCAACCTAAATATTGTTAATAAGCCACTAAAGCTACACTAAGCCTTATTCCATAATGGTAGAGTCAAATGTCAACAGTCACACATTGTTTTTTAACACATTGCTTATTAAGAACTAGCTGCTAACTGGTCAAATAGTAGTAAAATGCAAGCCAAACTTTATTTAGAGATTTTGTTATCACAGAATCAAGTGTTCAGGGTTTGGTGAAATATGAAATGAAACTGCTTTCTACATCTATGGTTGAATTTAAACTATAGTTTTGTTTTATGTTATCAAATGTTGTGTATATTACCTCGTTCTACTGAAACAGAAACACCTCACAGGCAGTTCTGACAAGATGAAACGAAACCAATATAGAATGGTTTCGAAGTGCTTGTGGCAAAGTATATTAACAGGGAAAAACAAGTTGTCTTATGCTTCAAAGCAAACCGATCATGCACATATAATACTGAAATGTACAGCGCTAACATAGGATGGACCACAACCCGCCAGGCAGTTACGCAATAGCATATGGATATGCTCTGATGTTAAAGGATTACAAAGAATTGCAGTATTCTTCGAGTATACCATGTATACCAATGAGCAAAACGTTTAAACTATCTTAGCTTTCCAACAAAAAATCCTGGGCTACCATGACTGTTTGTGTAGAAATGCAGTGAACAATGCTGGGTGTTAGTAAGATACCCCCGTACTCAACATTTATTCTGATCTTCAGATTTTAATTTAAATAGACAAAGCTCCTTTCCGATATGTGAGAGACTACAATATAACAAGCTATGATAAATCTACATGTTTCTTGAGGTTGTCAAGTCTGGCTAGTAACAAGTGATCATAACAATTCTAAAACCTTTCATGCATGAAGTTTATGAGTTTAGTATAGTTTAGTAGCCTTAGAGGACTAGTAAACCTGAAGTAGCACAGAAATAGCTCACCAGTAAGAATCTGAAAATTTTCACTTGGAGAAGAAGGTTCACGCAAATAGCACAAACACACAAATAAACACTTCAACCCTGTTAACTAAATAAACAGATACATAAATAAATCAGCATAAAGTTCAATAACATAGCAATTAATTACAAATAAATAAATAGTATCACCTGCTGTCCCAAGACGACTCTGTGGGCCGTTTCCTAGGCATTGCAGGAAATTTTTCTCTGTAAGTTTCTCTGAAAAAGGTCTGAAATAGATGTAAAATATAAACACATATGTAATTATATATATTATATATGCTAATTATTCTAACAATCACGCCAAATATGCAAATGCTCAGTGACCTATATCTAAAAATATTTTCAAAAGTAAATTTCCAGGGACATTAAATAACTTCCAAAGGAAAAGCCACCAAGATTTCAGTAAAAGACATTTCAGTCCCTTAAGATAACCCAAGAAGCAAGTTTTAGATAAATTCTGCTGAATCAAAGAAATGACAAATCTTTAGCAATTGTCCATTTCACAAATAAACTGCCAAAGACAATTCCTTAAAACTTCACAAACCACAATAAGTCTCAATGCAACTTTTTCACTTTTACAATATAAGATATTGAATATGTTATACGTCTTATGTTCCTTTGTTTGTTTTTTACTTTTATAGTAATCACAGCAATAAAAGAAAAAGTGGCATGATAAGATTTTAACATTCCAATTACGAACGACAAATAGGGTAAATCCTACACAGACTCAGGTCACAAAGATACATGAAGCACAAAACCACATAATCCTATTTCACAGTTGAACTTTGGGACAAGGTGTCTAACTTCTTACATGTTAGCCTTTTACTTGTATGTCCAGGTTTAAAATTTTGGAGAATGATATGAATTATACAATACATTCCTATCCATGTATGTACTGCATATAGTTTTCTTTGCCAGATGGCTTTTGTAATTTTTTCCAAGTTAAAACAAAATTACTAGCAAAAATCAAACTTTTCCAGATATTTTTTAATATACTATTCAGGATATTGGCTCAATCGTCCATACTACCGGTAGTTTTCAAGATTTAAAAGTTTGGTAGAAACTTTGTTTTTTGGGAATTCGGTCAATTTTGCATTTTCAAGACTTTCGGGGAATTGGGTTTCGGTGATTTCGGTAGACCACATCATCCATTGGTCTGCCATAACTTATACTACTTACTTAATAATTTGTCAAAAAAGCATGCTTCATAGTCGCAACTGTAGCGTCCGTAACATCCTATTCAGTACACGGGCCAGCAACAGGCCCTTAGCCAGAAATACAGAGTTGCCCGTCCAAAAGCATTCGAAGTCGTGACCGCCCGACACCGTGAGCGTACGAAATCGCGACCACCCGAAGTCCCGCCACCGTACCAGTCCGACTGCAGTGCCCCTCTGCTGTTTACAGAGCCTAATATCAACCCCTGCTCCTTACAGAACTGATATCTGAATGCTGGCAGTGGCTCTAGAGAAGAATCTGGATGGTGCTGGAGGAGAATCACACACAATTTATGCCCGTCCAAAATAATTTTCACCCGTCAGATGGGTGGCTGGCCGGCAAATAATATGGTCTCTGACAAGCTCTTTTTAGTTTTTGTTTCAATTGATGTATAGACCAGTTACTTCAACAGCCAAGGTTTTCCAGAATAGTTAAGCGAGTATGATACGTGGAAGCCCATGAAATGTTACAGTAACATATAATAAGGGGGGTCAACCCGAATCTCCAAAAACGCTGAAAATACACAAAAGCCCGCTTTCCCGAAAACAGTTTTATAGAAAGCAGAATACGCATGGGTAAAATGCTGATCAATTAGCTGATTGCTGATTTGCCGATTGGTGACGGGGTAAAATGCTGATTGGAAAATGCTGACTGATCAGCATTTTACCTAACAGCCAAATCAGCAAATCAAGGGGTAAAATGCTGATTGAAATCCAAGCAGTCATGAGTGATATCTACAAGTGTTTTAATAGTCAATCAGGAAATGCAATTGTTGATCGACCGATGGGAGGATCAATTCTTTATTATTCGTGGCCAGAAGATTTTAAAAAGGACGATTGGAACGTTGATGGATATCGTTGGCATTTTCCGGGATTCGCAAAAGAAAGAATATGTGGGAGTGGTCTATGTGACAGAATGTATTTCCAGATCTATGACGGTCCCAAGTCATGGAGCAAGTGCCTCACCAAAACAACATACACACTGTATTTAGTAGAAACAATCTGAGTTCTCTTAACAACATTTTACACACCAATCAGATTAATTGATTACTAATAATAATAATAATAAAAATAATAATAACAATTTCCCTCCAACGTTTTAACGCCATTGCTTTCAGAGGCACCTTCACACTACACCCCAGAGACGAGGACGGCGTTCTCCAAGCTTAAATTCACTTGTTTTATAGTTTCTTAGAGCCTGAGGGATTTTCGTACTTCGGGCGTTAAAAAAAATAATAATAACAACAACAATAAAGGGCGATCATGTATAATCGGGGTGCCTAACCCTAGCCCTGAATTTTAAAATCCAGCTTCCACTCGCAGGTATAGCTTTTTAGTCACACAAATACGTAGGCTACACTGACCCTAACCCTAAGCCCTAACCGACCCTCACGACGCTTACCCTGACCCTAACCGACCCTCACGATGCAAAGACACCCACCCAGGTAGTACATAGGCACCCCGATTGTACATGTTCGCCCAATAAAGATATCCCACTTCTGTCGTCAATATACCCTGAGGTAATTGCGAAGACTGAGTGCCTCCCTATATAAACAATATGGTTGCCACCGACTTCGCTCCAATAGAGAGCCGCTGCCTACCAGCCACATCCCACAATGCAATGTGCTAAGTAAGTAAGTAAAACGAACACTTATATTACAAACACAACTGAATGATTTTGTTTATATCTAACGGATTAAACCATTTCTTAAGATGTATGCATATATTTCAATTTTCAATCAAATTAAAGTTTGTTTTACTTCAAGTGTGCATTTGACTTCAAGTGTTCGTTTTACTTACTTACCTAGCGCACTGCATTGTGGGATGTGGCTGGTAGGCAGCGGCACTCTACTTGAGCGAAGTCGATGGCAACCATATTGTTTATATAAGGAGGCACTCAGTCTTCGCAATTACCTACCCTGATTTTTCATTTTCATCCAGTGTTCGGGATTTGGGTGTCACCCTTGATAGTACCCTCTCGTTTTCTGAACACCTCTCCCACCTGACACGTTCCTGTTTCTATCACCTGAGGCGTTTGAGGGCTGTAAGAAGATCAGTTTCCCCTTCAGAGTTTACTAAGTACTATGGTCCATGCCTTCATTTGCTGCCGCATTGACTATTGCAATTCATTGTTTGCGCGCCTTTCATCTCTGCAGTCTGTTCTGAATGCGGCTGCCAGGCTCATTGCCCGTTTTCCTCGCTTCTCTCACATAACTACCTTTATGACTGATGTACTTCACTGGCTTCCTGTTGCTTCCCGCATCCTATACAAGGTCCTTCTCCTGGCCTCTAGGACTCAGCGGGGAAAAGCTCCTAAATACCTTTGTGACCTAATGCGTAAACCTCTATCTGCTCTCTCTTCCCGCCCTCTTCGGTCTGCTGACCGCCTTGATCTACTTGTCCTTCGCGCAAGGACTTCGATGGCTCAGCATCGTACTTTTGCCATCCTTGGCCCTTCCTTATGGAATGACCTGCCTCCCTCTCTCCGTAGCAAGATATTGCTTGGGACCTCGCCCTCTTCTCTCCGCTGCCTAAAGACCTTTCTTTTCCCTCGGGGCTGACACGCTGGGAGCGCCTCTGAATTGTCTATACTGTGAGAGGCGCTTTATAAATAATCATATAAGATAAGTTACGATAACTGTTACATTCTGTTGTTACAATAGGCCTAAGCATTTCTCGAACAGCATTTTACCCACCAAACAGCATGACCAGTCAGCATTTTCCAATCAACATTTTACCAACCAATCAGCATAACCAATCAGCATTTTTCCAATCAGCAGTTACGTCGCCAATCAGCAAATCAGAAATCAGCACATCAGCATTATACCCGTGCCCAGCGTAATAAGGGTATAATAATATTAAGGAGTAATACAAATTCACCAGTATATATCGCGGTAGAAAGCAATAAAGTCAAACAAAAAGATACTGAAGCCATTTACTTTGCTATTAAAATTATTGTAAAAAAGAGTGCAAAAATGCCGCTTACTTTAAAACTGATTTTTAAAATATCCCTTTCTTACGTATTAACAAAAACCACAAAATGTCCTACAAAAGATTACATATTTCCATGCAGTTAATACCAAAGATGCTAAGAGCAAACAAGATTAGTTACTTGAAGCAAATTTTGATGGCGCTGTCCGTAAATAGGTTAAGTTCGAGATGCGTTACATTGATTGGCTGAACAAGTAAACCCGCCCACTCAAGAGCATAAGTTCTGCCAACGGTGGCTGTGTACTTTGTTAATTTAAAAGTCGAAGCGATTTAATAACGTCGTCGTTTAATTGAAAGCCTTTTGGTAAAAGTTAATATTGTAATTAACCTAAAATTTAGATAGCATTTTGTGCTCTTGTGCAGCCATTAATTTTGGCAACGTAAGCTCAAAAACGGGTTATCGTCAAGACCAGCACCTATTCGCTCCGCCCCGTCCGCATAACCGTGAGGTCCCCAGGGCTGATAACTGTCTAGAAAACATTTTATCATTAGAATGCTTTACTTAGGAATTTGAACATTAATTGGATTTAAATTAATTTTTTATTTTCCTTTTATTTAGGTTGCTTGTGCCTGTGCTTGATATGTTCAGTTTCTTACACTTGTATTAACCCGTTTGTTAGCCGCAGTGCGTTTGCAGACGGAACATTAAAGTCCATACTTACTTACTTACTTAGATTCTCAACCGAATATATTACACTCATATATAAACCAGAATGCACCATGCGCCCTACTTATATAGTTTTGTAAATCTAACCCATCTTGTTTCTTCTGTAACCTTTGGTGCGCGCGTTGCCTACACGTCACTTTTAGTTTTAATTTAGCGCATAAGATTGCATTCTAAGAAAAACCACAGTATAAATAATTATTTATACTGTGGAAAAACATTGGATGATTAAGTAAACCCCGCTGAATCGAGCGGGAAAGTGCAGAGGTCTCCACCAATTTTATAATAATTATGTAGATGAAAATTTCAACAGCGCTACATTAAACTTAAAATTCCAAAGAGCTACGTAAGATAAGCGCAGGGCAGTGAGGGCACCAGCTTATTCACGAGCTTTCCGTATCAGCGTAAGAATGTTCGTATCAGCCTAAGAATGCTCCTCGAGATCTGTGACGATCATTGCCGATTTGCATACCGACGGTGGAAGATCAAGACGCATGTCTTGAGGTTCAGTCTTGGTCTTGGTCTTGGAACTCAACAGGCATTTGGTCCCACATGGGCGGAAATCTAGAGGGGTCGAGGGGGACATGACCCCCACCTTTAAGAGTGGGGGGACACGCCATACATTTGTCCCCCCAAATTTTGAAGAAACACCAAAACAGGGCAAGAAATGTAATTGCGCGTGAGGGTTTTCACTGCCTTTTTGACCAGACGAGGTAAAAAAAACTCAATTTTTTTTAGAAGTGTCCCTCCGAAAATTGTGTGAAAGAAGAAGAAATTCGGCATGAAATTTATTTTAGGGGGATGAAAAAAGGTAATTTTATTTTTGAGACGAATAATCGAAAAGTAAGTCGTAAAAAAGTCAATGACTAAAAAAGGTCATCAACTTTTTTGGGAGATGAATTCGTAGAAGTCTTATTGGTTTTTGTGGATGAATTCCTGAAAAGTAAAAAAAAAAAATGGGGGACATGAATTCGTAAAAAAAGGTAATCGACCAGACCATGGCCGACTTTGTCCCCCCCCACCTCTCAGACAAGATCGCCGCCACTGCATTTGGAATAACATTTCGCATGAAGGACTTTTGCGAATGCAAACTTGGAATCCTCTGCAGTCTGTATTCAGAGTTGTTTTGCTTGAATAAAATAAAAGACTCGTATTTTCATTAAAACAGCGAGTAGTCCGACTTGACAATTTTTAGTAAGGAATAGACGTCTGGATAGTATTGTGATTTTTTGGGTCTTGGTCTCGGTCTTGAGGTTCAGTCTAGGTCTTGAGGTTCAAAGTCTTGGTCTTGAGGTTCAAAGTCTTGGCCTTGGTCTTGGGGTTTAAGGTCTTGACAACAAGACTGGCAGAAGGGAACCTTGAAGGCATGGCAGTGCCATGGCACACATGATTTAGCTTTCTTGTGCGCTGAAGAAATGTAGATTACGATGGCTAGATACCACGTATTTTGTACGAACTGCTGTTAGCAAGTAGCTTCGTACTGCGGAAAACCGCATGGTTGTTTGCTCCATTCCATGCCAATTTTCTTTGCCTCTAATAGTTTTGGTCATCTTGCGTACTTTTGGCTTCTGATGTCATGTACTGTATTACATTCTCCTGAGGTAGGCCTTCATTCGAGTCCTCCAGACTGAAAACAATTACTGAAGTACATCCCTGTACTACCACTAGTACTGTCAGACGTAGACTCAGGGGGGGGGGGCAGCCAGGTCGCGTGCCCTCACAATAATTGAGAGGCGCATTGCCCCCCAAAATCAGAAGAATTTCTTGAAATATTAAAATATTGTTTCAATATAAACAAACTTCTTCAAAAACAGAGACAAAGAACTGAAATACTATAAGAAATTCCTAATGTAAACAGATTTATCTATACATCTATCTTCAATATCGTCAATATGAAACAAATTTACATATAAACAAAATGCACCCACTTCATACATATTATGCAACACCAGAAGCACACATAATGTCCTCAATGATCACAATCAAGTCTAACTCTGAGCCTCCGAAACCTGTCCTGACCCATACCTCCCCCAACAACATTTTGGACAAGTTTACCTGAGTACCGTTATTATGCGTGGTGTATAAACTGTGCCATTATAATTATTTAACAGTTGCAAAAGGGGAAAGTATGCAACAATTGGCACCCCCACTCTCTAGGCCAAAGTATGCACTTGGCCACAACCATAATTTAATTTCTTTTTGGGGCAACACCTCACTGAGTTGCCCCCTCAAACGTATTCCTGCGAGAGTTGTCCAGAAAAAGCCTATGCTAATGATGATAAAAGAACACGGAAACAACAGGAAAACCATAGTGGAAATGTGATGTTGAAATGTGCAAGTGAGAAAAAAGACAGAAAATCGAGATATCAAGGTTATAGAAAGGAACAATTAAGCCATACAAATGGGGTAATCAGCTAAAGACAGATGAAAAGATCGTACAGGATTTCAGTGACATGAAACATTGGGAAAAAACAGTTCCAGAATATTAACCCCTTAACTGCCAAGTGGTCAAGGGTCAAATAATCCCCCGTGCGCCGACAGCTAACATGCAGAGTAACATTTTTGTTATTGTTGCAACTGTAGTTTCTGTGCTAGATTCACTGTTGCATTGACTATAATTCGTAATAATATGAATATAAATATCATGGTTATGTGACCATTGCTGTTGTTGCCCATTTATTTTCAATAGATACCAAATACCTAGTTTGCTAGAAAGGTATGGGCTTGGAACTCAATGTTCAGAGCACCTGTTGCAGGCTGGGTCACCTTTCACCCAGATGCTGTTTCCAGTACTTTATTTTCTTTAAGAAACTTCTTTGCAGCTGTGTTAAATGTCAAGTGATCACAAAAATATCAAAAAGTTATCACAAAAAATGTCGAAAGTGACTGCACAACATCCCGTGATAAAACACCTAAAAACGCTCACCATTAGCATACTTATTATTTCTGGAACTAACAAAAGCTTCGCAAACGGAATACATAAAAGTACCCCAAATAGTAGCCCAAACACTGCAGCAAATACTGAACTGACTTTCATATACCTAGGCTTTGAATAATAGTCACTGCCTGCAGTGAAATACCAAGCACAGAGGTGACAGTATTATGACGAGCGGCGCTCGTCAACAGGGCACACAGGATACAGATAATTGATGATGAGCGCTGCTCGTCACTACGGCAGTTAAGGGTTTAAAGACTTAGAACTAGGTACATGTAATTAGAAATTTGGCAACTTGATTCTAGTCTTTCAGTACCGATGATAACAAATCGTCACAAATTTTCCACCATGATGCAAGACTTCAACAATGATAAAATTTTGACCCCATTTCTCCTCATCGAGATCTGCCACTGCTTGTATGGAAAACTGGAAAGCACATTTAAAATGCAACAATTCAAAAGTAAATTTACTTTATTAAAATAAGTTTTAAAAATTCCTGAATAAATAAACAAGGCACCTTTTAAAACCTAAAGCTTCAGACTGACTTCCACTTTCTGTATGTATGTCTGTACGTACACCAGGACCACGAACTGGCTATACATTCTTAAATCAATTAACATCACAGGGCATACACCGAAAGTATCAATCACAAGACCAGACAAAAACCTACCGGTACATAAGTAGGCCTACATTGTGTGCGAAATAATGACACAAAAATATTCAGCTTTCTTAAACTACTTTACGCTAAAAGAAACTGCTTCGGGTAGCAAATTTGAACTGACGGATAGCACTTAATGTGCCAATAAGCACTTTGTGCAAAACATCCTTAACAAAAGGCACTTGACCAGCATCTTGGCTATCATTGGTTATGTTTTATTTTACCTAAGACCTCCATCAGAGTACCATCGCATTGTCATTATATTCCCTGTCGAATTTGTCTGGCTTGCCACATTACAAGTTAACAGATTAGAGTGGGCAAACGTGCTTGCAGATGGGGACTGCATTTCAATGAAATGTTGCCCATTCCTTGCATCACTGTTGGGTGAACTGAGCAATGAAAGATCCTCCATTTCTTTCCGGACATCTGTAGCCTTCCACTTGCTGATAAAATCTTCTGATCTGGAAGCTGAAAACAAAACTGTATCTTCGAGGTGGAGTTGACACAGAAAATTTCCCAAGCAGGAAGCCATCTCTCCACTGGCCATTTGAATGGACACAAAGTCTGATGAAAGGACGGATACAATGCCCCGTCCACAGAAAATATCACTTTTGTTGCAACACACAATAGGCTGTACTTTGTTATCTAGATAACTGGCATTTTTGTCTGAAAAGATGGTAAATATTGCCGAAGTGTTAGTCCCTGGATCAGAGTTAACGGCTATAACATCTGCAACTACCAGATGTCTTCCAGGATTAGTACAATGGTGCACGGAGTGCCATTTGGCGGCAGGGATTTCGCACAACTGTCCACTAAGCGATCGCACGTGTACTGCCTCGGATGAGACTGCTAGTACAGAACCTAACCAAAATTTTGGTGATGTCCAACAGCATGGTTCAACAGTTGCATTCACATAATATCCTGAAATTATATCACTATAAACCTGCTGTTTGATTCTGATAATGCTTCCTTTCTTCATTGCAGGTTCATGACAACTAAAAATGGAACCATCTGCATTAAAATTGGTAAACGACAGCATGTATGCATTTTCCAAGACAAGAACACAATTGTTAGAAGTGTATGAAATTATGAAACCTTTCATATCTTCTTTTGAATCAATAACATGTGACAGGGATACTTTTTCAGAGGCAAGCCTAATATTTAGAGAACCAGCAAAAGCAAAGCCTTCTCTTTTACTCTCAGTACATTGTTCATGATCACCACCTGATTCCAGTTTCAAAAATTCCAAACTTGACTTTAATTTGTCATCACTTAAATCTTGAGATCTACAACTAACTGTTGCCTTTTCAGCAGTTTTGCTGATGCTTTGCACACCTTCCTCATAGCCAATATCTGCTTCGGAAGTTTGCAGAAAACTGGTACCATCATCTAACACATCATCGCCAGTATAAGATGTTATATCGTTTGCCAGCAGGACAGTGTCACCAGCAAGAATAAGCTGGTCTGTATATCTAGATAGAAAAATTCGCATTTGATCAGCACAGACTGCTTTGGAGTTATTTGGACCACCACTCGGCTGGAGGAGATACTGAACTTCTGCAGCGGCGCTTGCAAGATGACAGACTAATGAAACCAAGTCCAGATGACCAAAGGTCTCAATCTTTGATATTACAAACTGCATTGCCTTCTCCTCTACAGTTTGTTTGATATGGACTGTGTTATCCAAGACACACAGAAGCAACTGCTCTTCCTTCTCCACTAGCTGATGAAAGCAATGCTGCAACCCAATAAATTCTGGTTTGAATTTAGCTAAAACAAACTCCCAGAGGACTTCTAATTTCACAGGACCATTACTGCTAATGAAGTCAAGTACTGACTGGATGAGAATTGGATGAAAACTTTCTTCACCTGAATTGTTTAATCTAGAAACATTCTTCACAGATTTTGGTAGTAAAGAATCAAAGACATTTTCTGTAAAAGAAACTGTGCTTTCGTTTTGCCTTGAATCGTCTACACACGAGTTGTCTGAATGAAGACCAACATTTTCGTTGCTATAAACAGGACTTGCAGATGCTGCAGTTGCAAATGATAAAACATGCATCCCTGAAAAATCAAATCTCAATCCTGGATATCTCTCATAGACAATCTCATAATCATCCCAAAAAGTAATTTTATCACAAGAATTGTTAAATTTGTTATCTGGTCTTGAGTCTGCTCGGTAAATTTTCCCATTGACAACATTCAATTCCTCTTGGTTCAAGCAGAACATCTCTGTTTTTGCCCAGGTGAATTTTCCAGTGACCGAATCTTTCCCCAAGATTTCTCCGACTGATGGCAATACATGCTGGTCCTTTAGAGTTTCACTATTCAACTCACCATATATATTGATGGTATTAAGCAGAAATGACAATGCCAGCCGTTCCACATCCTTGCGTATATAAACTTTTTGTTCAGCCGGTACAACCAAAAATCTGTTGTCATTTGCTATTTCATGCAGCAACTCTTCACAGTCTCCAAAAAGTCCTCTGTAGTTGGAGTAAATATCCTGATATAAGCTAAACAACTTTTCTATAGATAAACACCGACCATAGTTTTCAAGGATCTTATAAATAAACATTCTGATTCCACCCACCTCAGTTTTTGATTCATTTGAAAACTGAGACTTAGAACCAAACCACATTTTAGTTGCTCTCCATTGACATCTTTGGTGCTCAGTAACATGTGCATCGACTACTACCATGAGCCCAACGGATACAATATCAGCCATTTTCACGAATGGTTGTAGTGCATCTGAAATTGCCTCAAGTGGAATGTAAACATCTTCCTGGTTTTGAAGTCGTGCAAAACATGACTTATAGTGAATTTTATAGATTACCGCCTCTGCACCAGTGATTGAACTGGACCCTGATGGCAAATGAATGGATGATGACTTACTTAAATGTTTGAGCAATACACTCGGTTTCTGCTTCTCAGTGTTGGAATCAGAAGGATGATCTGGAAAAGCTTCCCCATAAATTTCTTCATACCTGGAATAGCTCCAGTCCTCAGTTTCATCCTTAAGACTTTCCTGTGAAGAAACGACATTTGGCATAGCTGAAGTGGAATCATCCCGATTTGAGTTAGGCAATGAGCGATACAAATTGAAACTATGTGTATCATGCTGCAACAAGGCAAGAGATTCTTTATCTAAATGAGACACATGACTACTGCTATCACAGAAACTGTTTTCCTTCAATTCTGATGGACTGTTATTTTGTTCACATTCCTGTTCTTCAGAAAGATGTCCAGCCAGGCTGTAAATCACAGCATCTCTTCGCTGATGGTTAATTAGTCTGACAGTCTCAGTAGGTCTATTGATATTGGCAGTTAAGTCATTTTCTAGTGTAAATGAGGGTTTTGTTTCAATTTCAAACTCGTCTGATTTATTCAGTATCAGCTGACGTAAAGCTTCAAGACTTGAACCAATAACTGCAACAACTGAAGGGCATAACTTCACATAACCAAAGAGACTAGTCAAGCTCATTGAACCTTGCACCAAAAGAATCTTTCTTATGTAGTCAACTGGATCCATACTGACATACAACAATGGAATGCTGAAGTCTCGACAACATCAATGAAAAGCCACAACCAGCACAAGTTAATAAAAAATCAAGCTCAAACCATTCTTTGAAAACCTTCCCAACAAATTGAACTTATCTCCTACATTTTCGAGAAGATACTTTGCATCAACCTCCTTTCATTCTTACAACATGCAGACGCAACAAGGATTCAAGTTACCCTACAACAAATAAAATAATAAAGGCCTCAGACAACAAACAAACTTAAATTTGGAACCTCCTGGATTCTAAGATTTCTACAAATTAAGTTGAGGTAGCAGAAAAATGGATTGAGAAGTTTGAGCAGAAAGTCTCAAAAAGACATTTTAAAAAAGACAGTCCTATCAAAGTCCTATCGAGAGGTCAATCTGATCAAGCACCACACCGAGTAGGCGTCCGAAAGTGGCTTGGGCTAGAGTTGCCTAGCAAAAAAAGGTTGCACCTCAGCAGAAATGGATGAACCACTGAAATCATACAAAGCTGACTAAAATAGGTACTCAAAAGTTGTGAGTTCATCCAAGTTTAGTTAGCCCTGCTTACTTGGGTAAAACCGTAGTTTACGTTGCTAAATTGATAGTGGTTGGAAATCCGAAGTTTACGTTGCTAAATTCCTTGACATTAGGGTAATCCTGGGTTTTAGCGTCCGAAATTATTTACATTGCATGAGCGATGAAAACGTTTCAAGTTAAACTCAAACAAGAAGTTGGAAGATTGATGAAAATATCAATGAAACTAGAAGCCGGATGATCGATTAAAATATTACATAATAAAAGTCAAACTAGAAGTTGGAATTGCAATGAAAATATATCGTTTTAGTGCCGATATTATTCCCGTGTAAACTCGAACTAGAAGTTGGAAGATTGATGAAAATATTCACGAAACTAGAAGCTGGATAATCGATTAAAATATAACTGAAACTAGAAGTTGGATGAACGATGATTATTTATTGTATATTGTATTAGAATGTTTCAATGAAAATAATTTCGGACGCTAAAACCCAGGATTACCGACATTAGGTCTATTACAGCATAAAATCGTTTCATAGTAAAACCAGAAGTTGGATTATTGATGAAAATATTTCTGAAACTGGAAGCTGGATTATCGATGAAAATATACCTGAAACTAGAAGTTGGATGAGCGATGAAAATATTTCATGCTAAAAGTCAAACTAGAAGTTGGACTGAAGACATGGCATTAATTTAGCAAACGTAAACTACGGACCTGAAAAAATTTTGTATTTAGCAACGTAAACTACGGTTTTACCCTTACTTGGCCTCCTTACTACACCTTCTTCTGGAACTGTTTCTCTGCCTTTTCAATAAAGCTTTCTTCTTTTTCCAAACGACAGGCAAGATTCCTGCCTATTCCAAAGATAGAAGAAATCTCGTCTAAATATACTATAGAAGATCCACAAATCGCTGCCCAATATAATTGTCCAGTATAATTGTTCCCAGGGCGCTGGTCCTTGCTTGCCGCATTATACACTGTCGTCTATCAATCACCCTACGCTTTCGACTCGTGGAAATCAGCTCTCACAGAAATATCAATGCTGGTTTCGCAAGGTGGCGACTGGCGAGGCACCGTTCCATGGTCAATAATGAACGAAGGATGGTATCTCACCTGATAAATCGAATGAAAATTTCAGCAGAGTCGAGGCCATACGGTCGCTATCCAGAAACGTGTAGATCTACATAATTATATCTTGAAAATTTTGCATCAATTTATTTAATCACACTGTCATAACAAAGACGTTTGGCGTAAAATTTTGCAGTAGCCCAAGGACGAAGAATTATAGGCTTCAGAAACTCGTGCAAATAATTGTATATTTATTTACTTCCTTACCACAGATGTCGCCCGCTTCAATTTTATACCGTGATCGTAATGCAAATGTCAAATTTCAAGCGCAGAGTACTAACTTATTCAGCTGCTCTGCGCTGTGATGGAGGGCAGATGGAGGGCATTGGTCCAGTACTGTAACAGAGCGTACAAGAGCGTTATATATAAGAGGTCGTCGGTCCAGAGATGTGAACGGACGATCCGATTACGTTGACATCGGATATTAGACAAGCTGGTTACTCCTCATACATGATTAGTCGTCATAATTATTCATAATTATTTTCAAATTACACTTATTACAGTTGCATCAGATTACAGTTTTATCGTCGTTTTTTCGTACCAAATATATTAAATTGCATTTTATTTGTTATGTAAATAGCGCATCCTTCCTGTCCGCCAGAGGACTGCGGACCAGCTATTCTTACGACATCAATGATAACTTTCCATTTCCGTAAATAATCATTACCATAACCCATCGACTTGCCATAACAACTAGATTATTGGCCCATCAGACATTTCATAAGACCGGTACAATCACCAGTCTTGTTGTCCTCGAGACCAAGGTCTTGGTCTCGAGTGCACTCGAGTTCGTTTTTAAAAGTCTTGGTCTTGGTCTTGGTCTTGAGGTTCAAGGTCTTGGTCTTGGTCTTGGTCTTGAGGTTCAAGGTCTTGGTCTTGGTCTTGAGGTTCAAGGTCTTGGTCTTGGTCTCGCAAGACCAAGACCAAGACCGGCTGTTAATATGAACAGTCGTTTAACAGAACTCAAGAATTCTGTATCAAGCCTGCTTGCATCATACGACCAATATCTATGGATGGATACAAGTCATGTTGTTCAGGAAAACCCATTGGCAGCAGCAACAGTTATTCTGTATCAGACGGTATGATAAACCATGGGAAGATTTCAAAAAGACTCACTATCTGTACATTTACATCCAGTGCTTGGAAAGCTACTCTGTGTGTGTCAGCGACTTCAGCACCTGTAGAACGTATTTTTTCACATTGCGGAATTTTTATGAGGCCCACCAGGCACGTCTTGGTCAGAAAATTCTGAGCGAATTGTTTTTTTTATAAAATACAAAAGGCATTTGGTATAAGAGGTTGAATAGAAATTCGGATCTCTGCAGTTTTCATTTAAAGTTAATTTGCTTGAATAAAATAAAAGACTCATGTTTTCATTAAAATAGCGAATATTCCGACTTGACAATTTTTAGAAGTCTTGACCTGATTTCGATTTTTTGGGGTCTTGGTCTTGGTCTTGAGGTTCAAGGTCTTGGTCTTGGTCTTGGTCTCGAGGTTCAAAGTCTTGGTCTTGGTCTTGGTCTCGAGGTTCAAGGTCTTGGTCTTGGTCTTGGTCTTGAGGTTCAAGGTCTTGGTCTTGGTCTTGGTCTTGAGGTCTAAGGTCTTGACAACAAGACTGACAATCACTGACATGTAGGCTGCAAGGCATGTTAATAGTAACTAGGCCTACTAACAGTACTATAGTAATACATATCAGTGGGTAGCCTACAGTGATGGGCAAAAAGTTAACTAAAAATTTCATAACTTTTAGTTAAACTTAAGTTTTTTAGTTAAGGCTGAAGTGTAAGTGGAGAAAAATAGCTTAGTTAAATCCTCCCCTTCCCCTTGCCTCCTCTTCCTTCCCCTTTCCCATAGCGGCATGGGCGGCGATCATGGGGGAGGGGACGGGGGACATGTCCCCCACCTTTCAGAGTGGGGGAACACGCCATACATTTGTCTCCCCCCCCAAATTTGGAAGAAACACGAAAAAAGGCCAACAAATGTAATTGCGTGTGAGGGTTTTCACTGCGTTTTTGACCAGATTAGGTAAAAAACACTTTTTTTGAGCAGAAGTGTCCCCCCGAAAATTCTGAGAAAGTGAGAAGAAGCTCATAAAATTTTTCTCGGAGAAGAATTTCTAAAAAAAGGTCATCAAATTTTGTGGAGATGAATATGTAAAAAAGGAAAAAGGGTTTAAAGTTTATAGACGAATTCCTAAGAAGAAAGCAGTGAGATTATTGTTGGGAGCCCCGAAAAGTTGTAAGAAAAAACGGGGGTTCGGGGTCCTCGCCCTGAAAATTTTTGGAATTCTACATTGCCGTAGTTGAGTTTTAGCGCACTTTCAGAGAAAGAAAATTGGATTCTTGTCAAGGTTTTCGTCGTGAGAAACTATTTAAAATTTACGTGACTGAATGACACATAATTGCACAATAACTTACTTTTTCTCAAGTTTTACTAGTTACATAATGCCAAGATGGCTTTGCGAATTTTTATGAATATTTCGTATTGCTACAGTCACGTAGCCAGACTTAAATTCAAGAAGAGGCAATTAACTCCGGAAGACATCCATGCAGGTGTAGTAGGCCTGCCTACGCAGGCCCGGATTTAGGCATGTGCACTATGTGCCAGTGCACAGGGGCCCCCACCACATAGGGGCCTCCACCACAAAGGTGCAAGAAATTTTTTGACTTGTGTTTCATTACTAATTATAAAATATTTCAGTAATGTGCATTGTGCACAGACACAATTTAACACAAATATCTAAAACAAAGAAAGAGTTAAAAGGTCAGAAGATATAGTTTGTCTCGGGCATGAAGTAGGCCTAATGTCAAATTAGCGAAACTTTGCGTGTTTTCTTCTTCGCAAATTCGGTCACCAGATCCTCAAAGTTGATCTCACGCAGAATGTCAACTTCTATGCTCATTAGAGCCAGATGGGACAACCGCTCATTCCCCATCGATGTGCGAAGTCTGTTCTTTTTTAGTTTCATTTTTGAGAATGAACGTTCCGCACTCCAGTATCTGACCATAAGCACCAGATACATGCAGAGTGCTATCTCCACATTAGGAAATAATCTCTGAACTTGTTTCTGGAGCATGAGCCGATAGGCCCTATATGAAATTCTAAATTCTGGGCTTTAATTCTGGCATACTATTGTGGCGGGGCTACCCCTAGCGGTGGCGGTCGTCAAACGCCGGGATGAGGACTGCCGGTCATGCATTTCCTGAGGGTTCGAACCCTTGTGTTCAGGACCATAATAGGTGGGTGGCAAGCTAGACAGGCGCTTACTACGTCTAGGCATAGTGACATTAGGCGGTTCTTCTAAAGGCAATGACGTCATCATTTCTATTTCATCACCAGGGCATGACCTGTGGGTGTCCGTGGTTTCCGAGTAGGAAACAAACATAGGTTTTCCCCTATACTCAGGGTTCATGGTGTCCCCACCCTCTTCTTCTACTTCTTCTTCTTCTACTTCGTCATCTCCCTTGTCGTCTACCTCCTCTTCTTTCTCTACCTCCTCATCTTTTGGGACTAACTTCACTTCTGGTGGTGGGGGACTATGGTGATTAGGCGACTGGGCCTTGAGACTGTGGATCGCCTCTTCTTCGTCTTCTACTTCTTCACTTAAGGTCTGTTTAAACCAACTATCGGCTGCTAACTGTGGGAAACGTTGGAGCAGACTGTGTCTAAACTCAGTTCTATCCAACAAAGAAGCAAGAAAAGAATCTGGTTGGTTGGCCATGTGATATGATTTAATAAAACATAAAGGTGTCACTTTGACTTAAAATTACAAATGTCAGTATAGTTCAGAATTCAAACAAAGAATTTCTTCTCACTGTCCAGAGAACTTCTATACAACCAGTATCAAGTTCAATTAACTATTTAAACTTATTCTACTATACAGCAAATCCTATCTACATCTATATCAAGGCGACATACAGATACACAAGGCTACCAGCGTGGCAGACTTAACATCGGACACAAGGGTCAAAGGTCAAAACTTAACAAAGATCAAATCCTATGAGCTCTAATCTCCTTATGGTAACACTTTATCTAGGCAGAAAGCGATCACAAATAGCGGACGATTCTTATGATCCGAAACAGGATTTTACATCGATATTCAACCTAAATCTTATAACACATCAAGTGACTCAAAATGGCGACTCTTACTTCTAATGGGCAAGATACGTGGTACGGGACAGGGGCCTCATTTACACATTTCAACTTGGCAATTATCTCAATAATCTACGGCCAAAAGATATGACATATTGTAGTAAGGATACCAAACCGACATTTGATCAACCTAGGACTACGAATACTCGATTATCTTAAGATAAGAACTTAAATCGAAAACAGGCATCAATTTCCAGTTCTACACACGGCAGTCACAAAACCATCTTCTGCGCAGATCTTCCTCTCACGTCAGCGGTCTAAAAATAGCTACGAACTAAAAATAGCCATTACGTAATGTCTCTTCCTATAGCGCATATATTAAAGTGGGAACAGTGATACAGAGACGTTGTGACGACAGAATCGTTACATTATCTTCCCCTCTGGACAAAATTTGGGAACCAGTGACCAAATTTTGGTTACCATCTGAGTGATCTCCCTTTATCAAATACATCAATAGCATCCAAAACTTCAGCAAGTCTCACTCACAACAATTAGAAAATCAACTTATCATCAAACAATAAAACAACTTAGTACAAACTAATAACTGCTTCAATTCACAAAGTCAGAAAAAGTTAACTAACAAGGCAAAGCTAAGACAAAGATGATAGACTATACTTATCATTTACCCAAGATCTTCTCTAAATCTGACGGGACATCTAATATCTCTTCTAGGCCTTGACATGGGCTGGTCAACACTGTCACTTTCATTTACCAGGGTTCCCACATCTACCTCCTCCGGGACATTACTTTGTACAGCATCCCAATCCTTAGGAATCTCTCCATGGTACCTCTTAAGTTTATCGATATAAACCAACTTAGGTTGAGCTCTCATCGACTTCTGAATCTTGAATAGCACGGGACTAATCTGAGACATGACTCTATAAGGCCCAACATAAAATTTCGACCACTTCTCCTTTATTCCAACTCTCTTCCTGGGATAATGGTACATCACCCAATCACCAATCTTAAACTGGACAGGCTTAACCCTTAAGTTATACCTGGCTGCTCGGGCTGTAACAAGGCGCTGTGTAAATTCTCTTACATGTGTATATGCAATCTTAATTTGCTTTTCTTTTGCAGCAACAAAATCATCAATCGACGAAGCAACAAAATCATTTGCAAAACAATTTCCCAAAACTAGATCAAGTGGTAAAACATTTTCTCTTCCAAGAAAAAGACGACAGGGGCTGTAACCGGTGGATTCGTGCTCAGTAGCGCGATAAGCGGACATGACGAGGGGAAGATGCTGATCCCAGTCACGCTGAGTTTGCGACACAACCTTTCCCCACAAGTCATTCGCGACATATCGACGTCTACAGCACGAGTTAAGGCTCAGGAGAAGACTTGCGAGTAGGCAAAACAACAAAGGCAACGCAAGGGAACGTTTCTGTTTAACAACAGACGCGGTTGCGGTTGGCGGATCATTCAGGCTCTGTGTTCGCAGGGAGTCAAACTGGTCATCACGGATTGGACATAGAGTCAAAGGCTGACGACGTAATGGCTGACGTACAGGAGCTTCATCACCCGTTTCTATTTCATGCTGGAGGACCTCGGTGAAACCTAAGTCCCATTCTGAGAGAGAGAATGCTTTTCTATTTGAAAGGATGAGAGCGCGTAACTGTTCTTGGACTTCTCTAGGTACATCTTCATCGACTTCCGTCCACAAAGGTGCGAGCACTGACTCCTCGTTTACGTCCGACGTCTCACGAAAGACTTCAGTGACGGCTGCACAACCTGAAGACATCTGGTCTGTGACACTTGGACTCATTACAGTGACATCCTCGACCATGCATTGAACACCTTTCTTAATACAAATGTCCTTCTTCGTCGGATTCAGGACACGGACTGCGAGATCTATGGCACGACCTGGCAATAGCGTTCCAGCCACAACCAATCCTGAGTTTAAAACCTGCGGTTGAGTTGCCCATGACGATGAGTCTTTCTGGAGATTTGGCAATATGGCATAGGCAGCAACGTTCATCTCTGACAAGGCAGGGATTTTCACATCGACGGCGGTGGCGATTCTTCGACATTTCCCAGTGCGTGGTTGACTTGATAATGGGAACACAGTCTTGAATTTTTATCCAACGGTCAGCGAAGTTCCACTGCGCACCATACTTCTCAAGCCATCGAAGTCCAAGAATCATCTCTGACAATTGTTCGCTTACGAGACAAGGGACAATGAATTGGAATTCTGCTGCTTGGCAACGAAGCTGGACTTCTCCAAGGACTTTTATCTCAGTCCCGTTAGCTGCACGAAGAAGTTGCTGTGATCCAGTGACTTCTCTTTTATCAACCATTGACGCCGGAACAAGAGAGAGTTCACTTCCGGTGTCCAGCAAGGCAAGAATGGATCTCCCGTTGACTTTGAGCGGTAGGTAGGCCGTTGTACTACCGGCGACATGACGGACATTGGACGGTTCTTGATCGGAACGGTTGACTTCAGGCTCGATTTCCGGTCTTCTCTGTTGACGTTCTGGACAGTTACGGGCGTAGTGACCTTCTTGACCACACTCATAACACTGACCTGTCACACGGCGGAAGTTCCTGTTACCTGGTCTCGGTCCACTTGACTGCTCCGGTTGAGTCCCAGCTGACCAACCAGACGGTGCGGTTGTTTTCACAAACGTTTGGTCTAGTAAACGTGGTATCTGTGGTTTCTGCAACGACGCTAGAGCCTTCTCCATCTGCTCCATACGACGACGTTGTGGTTCCAACTCTTCATGTATCATTCGACGGAACATTCCTGGGGAAGGTTCTGTTTCCTTTACAGCTTTCACTCTGCTTGGCCGACGTTCCTGATGATCATTCAGGTCTTCCTCTGCCTGACGGTATCCATCTAGACGAACAGCCAGTTTGAACGCCTGGTCGAGGGTCGTAACTTCTCGTTCTCGGATCTTCAAAGCAAGCCGTTTGTCCTTCAGGGCATCCAGGAAAGCTCTGACGGCAATGGTTTCAGAATGGACTGAGGTTGGCCCAGGATAAGCCAAGGTCAGTAAACGTCTAATGTCCTGAACCAAAGAACTCAGGTCCTCTCCATCTCGTTGCTTTCGTGTCCCAAGTTGTGCCTGGTACAAAGCAGCCTGATCTGCACTCCCGTACCTGGAACGAAGTTTCTGCACCAAGTCTTTCCACGTCAACACCGATTCTGAATCGAAGTCCCAAAGAATCTGGTCCGCAGGCTCAGTCAATGAACACGATAACTGGTTCAAACGTTCGTCATCGTCCTAGGAGTTATTCTTTGCACATATCTCAAACTTCCTTAAAAAGGCATCAATGGAACTGGTTCCGTTATAAAAACCCAATTTAATGAACTGTTTCGCTTTTGCCGGTGGTGGGACAGTTGAAGTCTTCTTTTCCGTGGTCTCCGTACTAACTGACGTGGTGGACGGGGTAGGCGCATCATTGGAGTGAGGAAGTTCCGGTTCCTTCTTTGAATTGGTAGATGTACCTGCTCTGTTCACGGCAGATGTCACGACAGAGGACGTTGACACCGGGGACTGCATATCTTTCACCGTCGTCATCGTCCTCTTCTCTTTTTCAGGTTGATGATCCGTGGACAAGGGATGCTCTCTTTTCGACTCTCTTGTGGAAGTTTCATCGTGTAATCGCTGGGAAGGTTTCTCTGATTCGCCTCGTCGTTCATAGGATTTCATTAACGACTGTACCTTCTGTACTAGATTGTCCATTTCTCTCAGTACATCAACAGGTTCTGTGGCATTTCCCCACCGATGCGATTCAGCAACCGGAAAACAGTCTGACATACCAGTATACTGATTGTGAGATGACGGTAGCAATGGCTGACGGCGACCATCAACTCTCTGATGCGGTGGATATTCATCCAGGGGCCATGACATCTCATTGATATGACCAAATGGCAAATCATATCCGGCGCTGACGAAGTCACGTGACTCTGGAGTCGTAAACACAGGACATGGTTCACCTGGCAGGTAATGGCTGTGGCAGCATACTGTCGAAGCTTGACGTTGACGGACACCGTGGCTCGGCAATGGTGGAATTGGTAGTCGTTGTTTCGGCATGGTGGATGCGACGACCGGATGCGGAAAGGTGGTGAGTGAAGACAACGTAGCGCCATGAGTATACTGGAGATGCGAAGTGTAACCTGGCAACGGTGGATTCTGAGGCATTCTTTGTTTCATGGTAACTAACGTAGCTGGCAGATACGGAGTAGCGATGGACGACGATGGCGTGACACGGTGGCCGTAGTCATGACGTGGAGCGTAGCGCTGGAATGATGAACTTGGATTGAGGCATTTTGAGTCGACGGGAGGAACCGAAGAACGTGGAGCGACGGTGGACGAAGACGGCCTGACACGTTGGTAGGACGTCGTAGATGGCATCTGTGGGTCAGACCAGGCGTATGTGGGTTCTGCAGTGAGAGGCATGACGCTTGACGTTGACTTTTCTTTAGGTTTCACGGCACGACGGATGACAGGGTGTGGCGAGAATGGGTCGACGATGGGAAAGGTTGTGTCTCGACGGTCGACGACCTCAGCGTGAGCGGGATGCGCATCTGGAGCACTGAGCACGAAGGGTGAGTGAATGGCCCGATCCTTGGCTGTAGCAAATCTTGACTTCGAATCTGAAACTAGACAAACTGGATTAGTTTCTTCATCATCAACAATAGGACTAAACGAATCTCTAATCCTCACACATGGACTAAGATCAATGGCATAAGGTTGTTCAACCTCTATTGCGTCAATGTCTAACAATACAGTACGGGGCTCAGCATCTAAAAGCTGACCATCCTCAAAGGCAATCAAACCTCTAGTTCCACGATCATAATCATCTCTACCCTGATCATCTACATATTCTGATCTATCACTTTGCAACAACCTATGCTGTAAATGACCATCAGTTTCAATTACACTAGGCATGTCCATGTTAACACGGTCCTGTGTGCCTGTGAACTGAAAATGGGCTGGAAAGAGTGATTCATCTGGGGAGGAAGGTTGGAATGGACTTAGAGAACGTCCTGACATAACCGGAAGTGCAACCGGAAGTACCCCACTTCTGGTACCAAATGTGGCGGGGCGACCCCTAGCGGTGGCGGTCGTCAAACGCCGGGATGAGGACTGCCGGTCATGCATTTCCTGAGGGTTCGAACCCTTGTGTTCAGGACCATAATAGGTGGGTGGCAAGCTAGACAGGCGCTTACTACGTCTAGGCATAGTGACATTAGGCGGTTCTTCTAAAGGCAATGACGTCATCATTTCTATTTCATCACCAGGGCATGACCTGTGGGTGTCCGTGGTTTCCGAGTAGGAAACAAACATAGGTTTTCCCCTATACTCAGGGTTCATGGTGTCCCCACCCTCTTCTTCTACTTCTTCTTCTTCTACTTCGTCATCTCCCTTGTCGTCTACCTCCTCTTCTTTCTCTACCTCCTCATCTTTTGGGACTAACTTCACTTCTGGTGGTGGGGGACTATGGTGATTAGGCGACTGGGCCTTGAGACTGTGGATCGCCTCTTCTTCGTCTTCTACTTCTTCACTTAAGGTCTGTTTAAACCAACTATCGGCTGCTAACTGTGGGAAACGTTGGAGCAGACTGTGTCTAAACTCAGTTCTATCCAACAAAGAAGCAAGAAAAGAATCTGGTTGGTTGGCCATGTGATATGATTTAATAAAACATAAAGGTGTCACTTTGACTTAAAATTACAAATGTCAGTATAGTTCAGAATTCAAACAAAGAATTTCTTCTCACTGTCCAGAGAACTTCTATACAACCAGTATCAAGTTCAATTAACTATTTAAACTTATTCTACTATACAGCAAATCCTATCTACATCTATATCAAGGCGACATACAGATACACAAGGCTACCAGCGTGGCAGACTTAACATCGGACACAAGGGTCAAAGGTCAAAACTTAACAAAGCTCAAATCCTATGAGCTCTAATCTCCTTATGGTAACACTTTATCTAGGCAGAAAGCGATCACAAATAGCGGACGATTCTTATGATCCGAAACAGGATTTTACATCGATATTCAACCTAAATCTTATAACACATCAAGTGACTCAAAATGGCGACTCTTACTTCTAATGGGCAAGATACGTGGTACGGGACAGGGGCCTCATTTACACATTTCAACTTGGCAATTATCTCAATAATCTACGGCCAAAAGATATGACATATTGTAGTAAGGATACCAAACCGACATTTGATCAACCTAGGACTACGAATACTCGATTATCTTAAGATAAGAACTTAAATCGAAAACAGGCATCAATTTCCAGTTCTACACACGGCAGTCACAAAACCATCTTCTGCGCAGATCTTCCTCTCACGTCAGCGGTCTAAAAATAGCTACGAACTAAAAATAGCCATTACGTAATGTCTCTTCCTATAGCGCATATATTAAAGTGGGAACAGTGATACAGAGACGTTGTGACGACAGAATCGTTACACTATACTAGTTCTAGATTCAATGGCATGGCTGCCAAAACGTGTGTTTAATCTTGATAACTACTGTCATGTTTCAATGTAATCTTACTGCATATTTGTATTGGGCGTCCGCAGGAATTTTTCCAGAGGGGCAAAAAATTTTCTAGGGGGCAAAATTTTCTGGGGGGTAAAATTTTTGTAGAGGGATAAAATTACGTTTTTTGCATAGAATAGCTGACTTAATTACTTCAATAATTGCTTTTTCGTATTGAAAATCGTGTTGGGACTGTTCGAATAATCATAAAATTCAAGATTTTTTATTTTCAAAATCCAGGGGGAAATGCCCCTTTACCCCCTCCGGACGTCCATGGTCCTATGGGCCTCCACCACAGCGGTGCACTGGGGCCTCCACCCAGGTTAATACGGCCCTGGGCCTACGTAGGCCTAGGGTGCGGAGGCATAGCCCACGGAAAGTTTTTGAAATCTAAAAAAAGCGACTTCCTCCTCTTGCCTCAATGCAGGGTGAGAATTGTCGGGGGCTTGGGGGGTTCAACCCCCCCCTAGTCTTTCTTAGGATTCCATAGTAAAGTCTTCATTGTACACGTACCCAAACTCCACATGAATCAAGGTCTAACCCCCCCCCCCGTCTTTTTTCTACAATTCTCATACTGCCTCAATGTAGCTACGCCTATGGGCCTATAGGCCTACACTATGAACGCGTGAACACTATATAGATGAACGTATGTTTTGAGTGCGTGATACCTGCTAGTGGTAGCATCTAATCAGAATTAAATATTTTTATTTATTTAATCCAGATGTGCTAATTAAGTCGTTACAAATAATTTGGCTGTCTATGCACAATGATGTAGGCCTAAATTGTAATTTACGTTACGTAATCGTTTGGTTTAAATTTGGACAGCGGTGGGCCAACGCATTTGATAAACAGTACAGTCGTGGCAAGTGTTCCATGTTCAGACTGTTTCGGATGGAAGTTATGATGTCGTTCATAACACCGAACGATCTCTCGCACTCTGCTGTTTATATTAGGCCTATAGAGATGACCTGTTCATGTCGAGCGACAAGTTTAGTCATAGGCCTAACACCCCGGTTGTGGGCTGAACTGCTGAGTTGCATGACAGAAATGCCCAGGTGGACAAAATTCTAAGAAATTAATTTGAAGTTCCGAAAAGGAGAAACTCAGTTTGGGACGAAACATAATTATTGTAATCGTAATCTCAAAACTGCGAACATAAAACAGACGTTGGGAAACACACAATTAATAGGCCTAGCTGCTACACATTGGGTCTTCGCAGCTTTCTTCAATGACAACTGTTAAATACATTCACAGTATAATTTATAAAAGATGATTTTCTTACATTATGAGTAGGGCCTATACAGCTTGTTCTAGCTGTTATTACTCTATCCTCCCTGGGGGGGGAGGTATTGTAATGGTAACACGCGCCACAGTAGAAATAATTACAAGTAGGCCTAAGTATAAGTAATTATTTATACTGTGGTAACAGTAACTGGTAACTGGTGTTTAGCGCCGGTGAATAAGCTGGTCTCCCTTACGTGGCTTTTGTGTGGCGCTGAGAAATTTCGGAGATTTACATTTACATTTACACTCATGGCCAAGAGAGCAGCAGTACGCGGTTCGATTCCCGCAATCCCCCTCGGGCGGGCGCCTTGCATAGCTGCCACAACGTGTGTTTAGTTGATATTGATAGTTGCACTATGTCTCAGCATTTGTTTACTGCGTTTGTCGGTTTGAATTAATAAACAAAAAGATTATTGTAAAATTATTAATTTGTTGAATAACCTACTTATTTACTATTAAAAATCCCAAATATTTAGCTACGAAACCAGCGTATATTGCCAGTTTTCCTCCAATAAAATAACGGAAAGCTTAACTATTAAACTACTGCTAATAAAAAAAATAACTTTGCATTATTATTTTAAATTTAAGAAAGAACTATTTTTCAAATTAAAAAGAGATCGTGAGATATATCTGTTTACAAAACTAAACAAACAAAAATGACAGTAGATTTGAACCACGTGCTCAAATTTGGCATGACTTCCGCCCTTCCATCTTTAAGCATTACGAAGTGTGTGATATATATTCCACTTGTGTCTACGTTTCTACACGAATTCTACACTTCAGAATGAAATCAAAGGCAGGCAAAAAGGTATGAAATGTTTAAGATTTTAGAACAGTCATTAATCTGGAATTACGCGAAGCGATTTTTTTAATAAACGTCGTTGTGAAACGATTTACATGTAACTGGCGCGCTTAGACGCTTATGCTTTGTCTTGCGGGAGTCCGACCACGTGCTCGTATTTTGCGTTAAACTTTGAAAAACACGTTTGTTCTAGTAAAGCAGACGAACAGCTGTATTAGCCCAGTTTCGAAGGCATCGGCTATCCAAGCGTTTGAGTTGTAATGTTGTTTTAGCAAAATAAGGTTAAACGTAAGATGTAAAAATGTAGATTCCACTTTACGATAATTTTTCGTTTTCAGATTCCTAAGTGTTGGCGCGATTACAATTAACGCTTTAGTGTACCAAGTTAAGAATGACGATGTACTGAATTATTGTACCTGTAAAACAGAGCAGAAACAATCTCGCAAGACAAATTACCATAAATTTTGTGTAATATTTCTCCCAAGAAATCACCATTGGAAACGTGTTTGAACTTAAACAAATTCTACCGAATGTTGTAATCTCGTCAGTGCGTTTGTTTTTCTATTTATATGAAACTTTTTAGCTATTTTTATCTCATTGCACGCTGTTCTCGGAACAACTATGATGAAAATTGGAGTGCAAACACCATAGAGGTTAATTTGGGATGCAAAAATTGTGGTCATGTTTGCGTGTGAATGAACCTTTGACCTGATTAGCATGCCTCTGAAGAGTTTATATAAAAGCATGTAAATAGGTGTTACAAGTTTTGTTTTAAGTGTGCTATCAACAAAACTGTAAGTGGCTGTTGTGTGTAACAATGCAAAATTTGCTATTTGGATTCTGTAGTCCACACAAAAAGCCGAACCTGTAAAGGCGAAACCTGCAAAGAAAGAAGAAAGCAGCAGCGAGGATAGCAGTGAAGAAGAGGTTGTGCCGATGAAAAAGCCAGTCACCACTCCACAAACGAAACAGTCAAAGCCTGAAAAGATGCAGGTAGACGATGACAGTAGTAGCGAGGACAGCAGCGAAGAATCTGCACCTCCTCCTGCCCAGCAGAAAAAATCCACAACACCTGTTACACAGCCCAAAAAAGACGAATCGTCCGAAGATTCGAGCAGTGATGAACAGCCAGCGAAGAAACCGGTGACCACACAGCAAACAAAGAATGCAGCTGTTGCAAAGCCTCAGAAAAAAGGTTCAGATTCAGAAGAGTCGAGTGAAGAAGAAGCTAACATTCCACCTAAGGTCAAGGCTGCTGTTGCTCTGTTAACCAAGAAATCGAAAAATGTTGCTGTTCAAGCTGCAAAGAAAGAATCTTCTGACGAGGATGACTCCAGCGATGAAGAATCTACCCCAGCACCCGTAAAACCGGCCCAAAAAGCCACATCGACACCAGTAGCAAAACAACAAAAAGAATCGTCTTCTGAAGAAGAAGAATCAAGTGACGACTCCAAGGAAGCACCTGCAGTAGCAGCTCCACAAAAGCCTGTGAAAAAACAGGAATCTGAAGATTCATCCGATGAAGATGATGATGAAGACGAAGAGGAGCAAGCTGCAAATGGAGGGACTGCGGCTGCAAAGGAAGAAAGTGATGAAGACGAGGATGAGGATGAAGATGAGGATGAAGACGAGGAGGAAGGAGATGATAAACCAGGGCAGAAGAGAAAAGCAAAAGAAATTGCGACACCAGCCAAAAAGGCAAAACTTCAGACTGGTGAAACTACAGGTAATCCATTTGCAGCAATTGTAATACTATGTTTAGTTAAACTCTTTTGCCGAAATGTATTGCATTCTAGTATTTGATTTCTATAGACCCAGATTTTTTCATTTTGGGTGAATCTTATTAATAAATGCCATTAACAAACAGCAAAAGGCATGAAATTGTGAAATTTATGATGCATTCTTCATACTGGTGTGTGGAATAACTTTACCATGTTTAAAATTTTGCTAATAAATGAACATGTAGTTTATTAATGAAAACATTGAAGCTTGCATGTGATTTTTGTTTTAGGCAGTGAATTATTTGTCAAAGGGTTGCCCGATGGAATCGAGGAGAAAAAATTAAAGAAATTCTTCACAAAACACAGTGTTGATGTCGAGTCCATAAAGTTGTTAGTTGGAAGAAAGTAAGTTCCTTTACAAGGTCATGCATTTGAAGTTACCTACCTACTGCTTACAATCTAAATTATTTTTAGAGAGAGTGATGGAACATTGGGTTATAAATTTAAATACTGTTGTAAGGAAAAAGCTGCATCTTATGCCTGACAGTTCATAAACCAAAACCTATGTTGATTTTGCGTTAAACATGTGTCAGGTAGATTAAGGATTGAGTCTTGTTATTGAGATTGCATTGTGCAGTGTCTCAACTCCATTCCTCAACTACAAACAAACAAATGCTAAATTTGAAAATTTTAAGATATGCATGTAAATGAACAGTTTATTTTTGAGATCTTTAGCAATCTTCTTGTACTTACAGTTTAGAAAGCAGGATGTTGTTGGTCAAATATTTGCTTGTGAGATGAGCTACAACGAATACATATGTCGGTTTACTCGAGAAGAAATATATTGCCAACTATTATTTCGTTAGTAGACTGCTTTGAAGTTAAGAATCTATTTGTCATGTAGGAGATAATTGCTTGGCAGGTAAGACTTCTCTGTATAAAAAGTCACGTGTTAAACTTTTAGTCCTGACAGTTCCGTAACCTTTGCCTTTCATGGTTTAGTGTTTTACAATTGCCAGGAAGATTAACCTTGAGTCTAGTTGTTGATCTTGCTTCATGCAACATTAACTCCATTCCTCAAGAACATTTAAATACATGGAAAAGTTAGCTTAAATTTAGAAATAACTTTTGTTTTATGAATATAAGTTGTAATTTTGTGCTCCAGTATGTGCTTTGTCCACCTCGCAAAAGAAATGAGTGCATCCGAGGTTGAAAAGATCAATGGTCTAGAGGTGGATGGAAGCTCGCTTACTATAGAAATTGCCAGACAAAGAAACGATGCAGATTCAACACCAAAAGCTGGAAAGGGTAGAGATTCTGGGGATAGAGGTAAAAACTTTATAATTCTTCTTTGGGGAAAATTGTTAATGTAGTAATCCTAAGTTTGTGTGAATTGAAAGTAACTGCCATATGATTTTTGGCTGCTCAATATTTATATGGTTAGACAACAATTTGTGTAAAACTTATACATGTAACCTGTGTTGTGGCATAAGTTACTGTGTTTTTCCATGCATGAACGTTGTATAGAAAATAATGAAGAATGAAACAACAGTGTGGAAATTGGGGAACTTGTGGGCTTAACTCCGTAAGAACATCACACTCTCCTCTAGTTGATGACTGATGAAACTTGTGGCATACTGCATTCATTATATTTGAAACTGATGAAAAATGAGCGCCTTTCATAACTCTATGGAACTTGCTGCAACTGCTGCTCTTTTCTCTTGCTGAACTGAACGCTACCTTGTTTCTGTAGTTTATTTTTTTTTAGAAGGACAGATGATTCATACATAGTGATAAACAAATGCATAACCAGTAGATAGTTAATCACGACTAAAATTCTCTGTCTTTGTAAATTAATTTTATGATTATTCTTTGTTCCCTCGAAGTTTATTCTTTTATGCTTTATTTTATGCACATTCTTAGCGTTATTCAAAGTTTATTCTGCTTTTGAAACCCATTTTTTCTCTTGTTTGATTTCAAAAGTTCTGAATTACTGTAGAAATTTATGTAGTATTGTGTAATATTTAGCAATAAAATTAACCAAGTCTGTTTCAAGTTTGACAATTGTTATATAGATTTTGTTTTAAACTTTTAGCTGAAAAAGACAAACGCACGCTCTTTGTTAGAAATCTCCCGTGGGGCACAGATGAAGATGCACTTGCTGAACACTTTTCTGGGTGTGAACAAGTTCGTTTGCCAAGAAACGATGATGGCAAAATCAGAGGGTTAGCAAAATTTCGTAATGTTATTTTAAAATGCTGTAAAAAGTTAATAAAAGAAAAACTGTATTTCACTATTAATAAAATAGTATTTTTAATTCATTCAGCAACAGCTGTGGATTTTACTTTTTAATTTATAATTGTATTTTTGTTTTCATTTTAGTATTGCATTTGTTGAGTTTGGGTCTGAAGCTGATGCTCAGAAAGCCATTAAGAAGTTAAACAATGTAGACTTTAATGGCAGAACACTTAGCGTCAGTCCAGCTGGTGCGCCAGGTGGCAACAACAGTTTCAGCGGCACTCCACAATCAAACAGAAATGGTAAGTTTTATCATTTGTCATATTTTAAGTAGGACTGTTATTATTTAAAAAAAATTACTCTGTTGATCTAAAAATGTTAACTTTGATTATTTTGTTAAATTTGATTAATTTGGTATCTGTTAGTTAAACATGAAAAACTGTGAAAAATACAGTCAGTAGTTACTACTTTCTTTCTAAAAGCACTCTTCGGTCAGTCTATGCGCCTAAAGTTAAATTCCAAACAGTCTGTACTTCAGTCATTCTGCATCATGTTGATATGCTGACAGATGGTTGAACCAAGATACAAAAATTGTTGCAATGAAGACCGTTAATTTTGTTGCCTTAAGTTTTCCATCAGCATTTAAATGATGCTTAATTTTCCACTTGCACATGTTCTTCATATTGCTTACTTCAGAAATGGACTGCTCATCAGCATTAAATAATTTAATTGACTAAATTTTTAATGGTTAATCGTTAAAATCGGCAGCCCTAAATTTACTAATATCGCACAAGACCAAATTCTTGTTGATTATAATCAGGTATAGAGAAATCTGTTATCAGGAGTGTAAGAAAAGCTGCATAACATACTAGGCAAAAAAAATGACAATTTTCTTATGGATGAAAATGCTATCTCATAAATTGAGAAACATATATGCTTCTAGCTGTTCACATTTACCTGGTTCTTGAACATGAGGTTGGTATTTACATTGTTGATGACTGGTTTTCTTTACTTGCCAATGCCAAAAATTATATAAAAATTGAAAACTCAGAACTGCAGTTTGACCGTTTTTCTAAAATTTGTAGACGAAAGAGATAAGCGGTCACTATTTGTTGGAAATTTGTCATGGGGTGTGGATGAAGGTACTATTGGCGAGCTGTTTGAAGGCTGCAAAGAAGTTCGTGTGCCTAAACGAGATGATGGAAAAATCAAAGGGTAAGATTGAGTTTAGTTTTTTAATACACTTGCAGATTAACTAGATAAATTAATGTAAAAGGTTTAGAATTTAAATTTGTCCTTGAAATTTTAATCAGAAGAACTTTTTGTTTTGTATTAAAGTTTGCCAGGAAGAATAAATCGAGTCTTGTTGAACTTGATCTGTGCAAATTTCTAACTGCATTCTTTAACCCTTTAGGGGCCGTCCATATATTACGTACGCAAAAATTCGGGAAAATTGGACCCCCACCCTGTACGCAAGCGTACTTTCTTCCACACCCCCCCCTGCGTACGTACGCTTGACGCACACCCCCCCCCCCCCCGAGAAGACCAGCCGCAGAAAGTGTCTCTCTGCACTTTAGGCCAGATTGAAGGATGAGTGAGGGCCAATATAGACAAATTATTGGTGTCTCGTTCACAGCACAGAATAACTTCACATGGCTTTTATATAATGTAATAAAATGCCATCGGACGACTATAGGACAATACAGAGTTATAAATAGGCTAATGTGGACGTCATAATTCGAAATTTATTTTGCGTACGTACACATTTCGGCCACCTCCCCCCCGTACGCACCCGTACGCAAAATCGCCAAAATCTTGCCCCCCTCCCCCCCTCTTTGCGTACGTAATATATGGACGGCCCCTTAATGACTAGTGAGATTGTTTCTCCAATCACTTTCAGTACATGCTCATCATTAAATGATTAAATTAAAGTTTTCATTGTTAAATTTTGTTTGACAGGATAATTCATTAATTAAATAACACCGTAATACATGCCAATGTAAGCAGTAGCTGTAACTGTATGGTATTCTATGTGCATATGTTAGACGAATAATACATAGTTTTCATGCATGTATGTTTTATTATTGGTAAATTGTTGCTTGGCTTTCAGGTATGCTTTTGTTGAATACTCTTCCGAGGCTGAAGCAACTAAAGCAATGGAAAGCCTACAAGGATCTGATCTTGACGGAAGAGCAGTTTCCATTCAACGATGCAGTGACAAACCGCAAGGTATTCAGTCATTCATATAAGCCTAGTCCTACTGCTGATTGTCAAATTGTAGTAAGGATTTTAATTCTGACTTCAAAATATTTTAAATAAAAATATGATGAAATATCAGAGCTAGAGAATTTTGAAAAAATAGATAATTAGCCACTGCACTTGTGGTTCAGTTATGGTTTGATACCTCGGTCCGACAAATTTTTTTTAGAACTTGCCGAAAATTTAACATGAGCATCACATTAAAATCAGAGGCACCAGTTTGTACTTTTAGAGCATTATAGGGATCAACTCTGCTTTATCATTTTTTAAAGGAGTTTGGTTTTGCTTCTGATCAGGGTTTACAGTTTAGTTTCGTTTTCACATTGGCGGTATTCTGTATAAGTCTGATATTCAAATATGCATAAAGTCTAGAAACGCCATTTTAACCGTTGAACAGGATACTGCTGAATTTTCAGTGTAATTTTTTCTTGCATTTGATGCATGCATGTTTTGTAGAAATTGAGAAATAATTGTGAGCATATCGTTGCATTTTACAGGACGAGGTGGTGATAGAGGTGGTCGTGGAGGTGGAGGCCGAGGTGGTAGAGGTGGTCGTGGAGGATTCGATAGAGGAGGACGAGGTTTTGGTCGTGGAGGTCGTGGTGGTGGCTTCGACAGAGGAGGACGCGGCGGCAGAGGTGGCCGAGGTCGGTCTTAATGTTATGATGGCAATGCAAGTGTTTCCAAAACAGCTTTTCAGACTTTGAGTTAGATTTTAACTTATTTTATAAGTTGAAAATATGTAAAAACTATTTTAAAAAATTTTCAAGATGGAATTAAAATTTCCTAAATTATTGAAGAAGAGCAGTCTAAGCAGTGGAGAACAGCCACCTTAGATATGACATGTTAGAGACTTTGTTTTTTTTAGCCGTGGCATATGAGAGGACCCTATCTCATCTGCCCAGAGACAGTGGGCATTATACTGAGTTCGATGGGCGCAAGTGGAGCAGAAAACTTGAAAAGGTGTGGCACGGTGGCCGATTGATTAGAGCACTTGACCTGTAATGCAGAGTTTGGGTTCAAGCCTCGCTTGAGTCAGTTACTGTATACAGAACTTGAGCAAGTCCTTCACACCCAATTGCTCGGCACCATCGATGTTCTGTCAAATGGTCTGAACTTTGGAAGGATGGCAATTTCAAATACAGTTGTCAGTCTTGTGTGCTACCCTTTAGATTGTCATGTGCCCCATCTGACATATAGAGATAATCCAGTTGTACATGTTTTGCAAATGCTTGGTGAAAACTTACCGTTGTTTTTGATGAAAATCTTGTATTGTAGGAGGTCGTGGTGGTTTTGATTCCGAAGCAGCACAGAAGAACAAGGGGTTTTTATCAGAATCCAAGGGAAAGAGAATGACATTCGATGACTAAATGACTGTCTTTTGTGAATGAATTTCACTGAACTTTTTATTTTGTGAAAAATTCATCTATGTCTGTAAAAGAATAAAACAACATTTTAAAATAACTGGAGTTTTCCATTTATTTAAATTGATCAAATGTCCAGACTGATTTTTCCTTGCATTTGATGACTGAACTCTTTTACAATGTTTAGTGGTGCTGCTGTTAGATGCACTGAATGTTATATTACTCGTACGGAGCCACAGAATTTCAGCAGGTGATTTTAAGCTTTCCAGTGTTTAGTGATGATTGGTGTTGAGAGATTTTGTGTAATACTGTTGCTGCATTGGGCTTTAAAATTCAAGTAGCCTGGTAAAAAGTGTCTGATGTTGAATGCAATGAGAACGATGCTCTTATATTGTCTGTGTCTGTAAACCTCTTAACACTGGACTCGATAAAGACCAAAATAGGAACTGTCCAGTCATTGTATTCAATTAGGTAAGGTGAAGATAGCAAACAGTAGTTGATTTCAGAGCCTTGGGACTGCAGTTGCCGTGAAGCATTTGTAATGTATATTAGGGTGTTCCTTAGCAATACAGAAAAAAATAAATGTTTGATTTCTTATGATCTCACCCCCCAGATTGATTCCAATTGGTATAAAAAGAACTGCTGCAAAATTTTAAGCGAATATTTCAATTTTTAGAGGTCACTCAAGAGATCTTTAGTTTACATTAATATCTGCAAATCATGAATTTTCTACGCAAATTACATATATATATTTTAACAAGCTTCAGCAGTCAAGAATTAACAGTAATTGTCTGTAGAGAGTCTAGGAAGCTTGATTACAGTGCTGACTGTCTATTATCTAATTGTCAGTGAATTGCCTAGTAATAAGGTGGTAGTAAACAAGTCCTTTTTGCAAGTTGGAAACAGTCTACGATGTTCCTGAACGAATTGAAGTAAATGCTGTTTCTGATTTTCTTACTTCGTAATAATGCTGTACAACGCCTTCTTCAGCATTGTCATTGACAACCCTCAGATGTTCAACAGTCTTGGTGGCATCCTTGCTGTAGCCATTAGTCAGGGTCACGCATATTTTGAGTATCATTTCTTTTCAGATGGACCGAGGAACCTTAGCATCGTTGAATATGAAGATATGATGTCCAGGAGTTAAAATCAACCATTCGTCAATCCACAGAGCTAGAGAGCACTATCGAGCTGAAATTGTTTCACATCTTAAAGAACAGTTTCAAGCAAATGTCTTTCTGGGATGGAAAGTAACTTGTAGATTGATAGCTAATAGTTTCGGGAGTGAACCAGACAATGACTGGAATCCAGCCAGAATGCCAAGCTGACAGAAGAAATGCATCGTATTTTTTGTAACGAAGTCCTCAATTTGCATGTTTTGACATTTCCTTATTTCAGTTTTGACACATTTTGCAGGCTCTTTCTTCTCATTAATTCCCTTTACCTTTGCTCATTTGGATTCAACAGGTACTGTCGCATCAAAAGGCAAAGTCAATGAGTTCTTCACTGAGACACCATGCAAAGGTGATTAGCAAATTTCTTTTGCGCGGCATTGGCAATGGATTTGTTCACTTTTTTGGACTGGTCCAAGAGCTGAAGGAAATGGAGATTATGATTTGAAGATGCAGCTGGATTTGGAGCCCCGAACCACGCCTTGACATACATAGATGTGAAAAATGAAGATGCACGTGTTCCGGTTGCAGAGTCCCTTCTTTTCTTCAGTGGCAAGTTTAAATTGGAAATGGAACATCCATATCTTTAAAGAGTACAATGCCTTTGGCATCCACCTAGCATGATGTATGGCTCCTGGAGCCATAAATGATATTCCCCAAGGTGGTACACGGTACTTCCAAGAAAAATTATCACAAGCTCAATGAATTCTCGAAGGTGTATCACAACATGGAATCAGTGCGATCGACAAGGCCCCAATTTTCTATCAAACGGCCTGCAGCTGAGGTATAAGCTTCACCAGTACTGGAAGTCAATTTGGGAACACCAAGCAATTGGTTCACTCCCGAAACTATTACTAGCTATCAATCTACAAGTTACTTTCCATCCCAGAAAGACATTTGCTTGAAACTGTTCTCTAAGATGTGAAACAGTTTCAGCTCGATAGTGCTCTCTAGCTCTGTGGATTGACGAATGGTTGATTTAAACTCCTGGACATCATGACAAAGACTTTGAGAAACTGTTGCTAATACAAATTTTGCCTTTATGTCGCTGAGCTTTGTTCCATCGAGGACTGCAGCTAAGCTTAGTGTCAGAATGTTAACTCAAGTCTTCCTTTTACAGCTTACATGTGCTGTGAGTCCACCAACAGTTCTGTATTCTTCTTCTGAATTGCTACTTGTGCTGGAATTGACTTTGCATTCGTCATCACTACTAGAAATTGACTCTCACAAGCTCGCTTCCTGATGTTGATAAGCCCGCAGCTTTCTCTTCATTGCTACCTAGGTTTGTTTTGCTCCTCGCTGTTCCTTCGCAGCAAGCGCACTGTCGAAAGAGATCATACAGCCACGACGACCTGGGCAACCAGAAAGTCTCTATCTTCTTGGATTGTAATTAGCTAAGAGCATTCATGTGAGCAATGTCAAACAGATTGTCAAGGTTGTTGGCGAACTCGGCTTCATTGGCTTTCTGCGTTTCATACGAACTATAGCACTCGAATCTCTATTTTCTATTATTGTTTTATTATTACTATTATTGAACCAAATGAAAACACATAAGTAACATATAAAGAAATAACTAGGTAAAAGCAAGAAGAAATCTAAATCTATGATTTCACTCCTATGTGTAGTTTGTGCACGATGTGCAGCAATCACTGTTGGAGGTCAAAGACGTGTATACCTCCAAAAATTCAACTTTGTTGAGTTACCCCTAAATGTTAACCAAATTGAATAAAATTTTGTACAAGTTATTAATTTGTCCATAGGAACAAGTTTAGAGGGTGAGACTTTGATAATTCCAAAGTTGAAAAATAAGGAACACCCTAATGTATATAGTTACTAAACTGTTTCATTCTGAAGAATGTACAATATTTTACTCGTGCTTGGCCACAGACAATTCTTGAAATTCTTCAGATGTTACACATGCTGCAAAAAAATTGGGTTGTGGAAAGTGTGTTGGTTCTTGTTATTTGAAGTTTTTGAGTTCACTGAAATCAGAAGTACCTGTAACTTGTCCAAGTCATTCAAATGACTTTATCAATTATGACTTTACAAAGGCATTTATTAAACAGTTTTAAAATTTAATCTGATGACCATGTTTTAAAGATTTCTACTTGCATTGTCTGCTCCAAACTGAAGCAGTTTGAGCTGTAACCTTTTGCAGGGAACTAAATATATGGCAATACAATACAATACAATACAATAGTTGTGTATTCATGCTCTTGGGAAGGTTAAAACTTCTAATGGCACCACCATTCAGTGCATATAATTACACAGATAAGGATTAATATGGCACTTAAAAGAAAGATACCAAATTATCTGTATGAGTCTACATAAATAGTTATATACATGTACTGTGTGCTGAAAAGTCTACACAGACATCAATAGGTCATGTGCCCCTCTCTAGAGAGTTGCCACTTTTATGGCAATGCCAATTGTCTTGGGCTCGTCTCCACTCTCGAGGGCCGTGTCTCAGAGGCGCGTTTACACGTAGGCGTGCGCCTAGGGCCCCCGAATCTCTGAGGGCCCCCAAACGAATGAAAATATTTTTTCAATTATAAAATACAACATTAAACCAAATAACTTCACATTCTTTGAAATAGCTTCTATAAGGGTCAATAACACTCACAAAAATGGCTTAAAGTTCAACTATGTGGGTTTTTGCACATGATTGGCTAAATACATGTACCACCAGATTTTCAGACTGTCTATGCGTTCAGAAGGGCCCCAAAAAGTTTGCGCCTAGGGCCCCATTTTCTGTGAATGTGCCTCTGGCATCTTCAGGTATGGGCTCATCCTAAACGAATGTCTACAAAACATGACCTTTGGACCCCTCCCCTTTTCTGCATTTGGCCTAAACCCAACCAACATTGAGACTAATGTCATTAATAAGCTATCCCAGTTCTATATTATTTAAAATCGCCTAACAAAATGTCAACCAGTACATGCTATTTAAAACTGAAAAGTAAGCAGTGTTCTACATCAACTACTGCATGTAAAACAACAAACATGTGCAAGTAGTATAAATAGCAAGGACCTAATGCAAATGTTTAACTACCTGCCTTTTAAAACGGGTTTAGGCAATCACCTCACTGACCTTTTTTGTCTCTGGAAGGTTGAAAGAAGGAGGCGTTTAAAAGCTACATGTATCAAATCAAACACATTTCTGCCTTTATCCGTGATTCCCTCCACTGGCTCCCTGCTCAACAGCGAATTCAGTTTAAAACCCTCACCCTCATGCGCAACTGCCTCTGCTCCGTCTTACCTAATGAATTTTTGCAACCCAGTTTCTTCCTTGCCTGCGAGGGCTTCCTTGCGATCTTCGGCTCGCGGCCTTATGGTTGTCCCTCGCATGCGATCTTCCACGGCACAATCCAGAAGTTTCGCCTATGTTGGCCCCTCTGCTTGGAACTGTCTCCCCTTGTTTCTCCGCCAAGAGCTTCTTGCCCTCTCTCCTCTCCAGTTCCGTAGACGCCTGAAAACTTTCCTTTTTGCCGGTGCCGGCATTGATGCGGGTTGAAAGCGCCGCTGATTTGAGTGGCGCTATATAAGTTTTCGGTTACAATTACAATTACTGGTCATAACCCCCTTGTCCGCATGTGAATGATCCCATCCTCCCTCATTGCGGACGTCCTTTAATATGGATGACCCTATGCTGTCTGTAGTGTTATCAATTATGTCAACCGAGCCCAGGTTTTCATACATGGACAATTAATGTAATATCTGCTTCATTTCACAGTTATATTCAAAATCATCTTGAAGACTGAATTAACCATAGGAAATACAAGCGAATACGAAGCAATATTCGGTACAGCCCTAGTTACAAGTACATGTAGTAAGGATGTTTTCCGGACCTCTGCATGGTCCACAAGGGAAGCTTCATGGTCCAGATTGTGGACCAGGTCCACTGTTCGAGTAGCCCCTACGTATTCTGTACTTAATACATCTGGTGTAGTCATAGTAACAGTAAGTACTCTTACCATTCTGTAAGCTCAGAAGTGCTGTAAAAAAGTTGACAAGATGACTCACCAGTCTTGTTGTCCTCGAGACCAAGGTCTTGGTCTCGAGTGCACTCGAGGTCATTTTTAAAAGTCTTGGTCTTGGTCTTGAGGTTCAAGGTCTTGGTCTTGGTCTTGGTCTTGAGGTTCAAGGTCTTGGTCTTGGTCTTGGTCTTGAGGTTCAAAGTCTTGGTCTTGGTCTCGCAAGACCAAGACCAAGACCGGCCGTTAATATGAACAGTCATTTAACAGAACTCAAGAATTCTGTATCAGGCCTGCTTGCATCAGGTATCCTATCATGAGGTTAACTCACAATAACACAACAGTTTTAATATAAATCAAACAAGCTGATATGCATTTCATGAGACCAGTTGTGTGCAATTGTCAATGCACAAGCAGATCAAAGTCTGATCAAAGCAGATCAAAGTCACGGACTGCATTTAGACAGTCATTTGAAGTTATGTTATTCTTGTTAAACAGACTGTCGAGCTGGCTGCTTTAAATGTGAAGGTCGTGGTGGCAGTGACAACAGAATTTCCTAGCATTTGAGCTGAACATTGATCGCAAGAAATATTGAACACTGCATAGACATTTTGTTCATGTAATCTATGCTGTTTCTAACTATAGTACACAAGACTTGCTCTGGGGTTAGAACAACATAAATGGTTTTAATGTTTTGTATCCACTGTACTAGCTGTACAAAGAACCTTGCAGTATCATATGAAATACTCTGCAGGTATTTGATGCTCACCAGAATATGTGGCATGAAAGCATGCTGCAAGGAGACTTGATAGCACAGTCTTAAAACACAGCATTATAAATATCAAGCAGTCATACATCTATAATTCATGAATATTGTTCGCTCCATTACCATAGTAAAAATTTAACAACAGCAATGAGCCAAAGATTTGTCTAATGTCAGAGAACAAATATTTCCTTAGCTAATAAAGGACCACTGATTTGACTCAATTTCAAGTACAAAGCCAGTGGCACTAGGCAACAAAACATCTGACTTTTATCACTGAAGAACTACAAGTAAATAAGATACACAAGGGGTGATCCACGAAGAGCGTCCACAAAAATGACCAACTTTGGACCCACCATCCCTATTCTCGCTTGCAGACATCTGCATTCCAATGAAGCACTAACAAATAGGGCTAATCTGTTGTTATTACAGTGCTACAGTATGGGGTACCTTGATATCGGTGTGCCCAATATCAAGGTGTCCCATCTTGTTAGATCTAATGTGGTACAGACTTTTTGCTGTATAAGGCAGGCTGAAAAGAAACAACCAGTCTTGTTGACCTCGAGACCAAGGTGAATTCATTTGACAGGCTTCTAGCATAGGCAATGTCACGTTTGGAATTTGCAGTCAATGGAACTGATGAAACCCACAAACAAGAATGGAGTTATACGGAGATTACAAAAAGAGAAATCTGGATGGAATAACTAGGTAAGTCCTGCATTTAGACAAAGTGAGATCAGCAAAGTGGCAGTGGATTTAAGCAGTCTATGACTTCAAATGCTCAGCAAGGGCAGTGCCTGGTATTTTTATCTATTTTATCTGTTAACATACAACACCGGCATGTCACAGGGAGACTAGACAACACAAGTAAACCCAATTTAGAAATTAATTTGTCCTGCCAGAATTTAAACCACTGCACCTATGTTTGACTAACCACACAGCTAACTACAGTTCAAATGGCAGTGTTTGGTCTATACACGCTTAACATAAGATCCTACAATAACTGGACCACCAGTATGTAAAAATTACAACTTTTAGGACACAAGAATAAATATGAAATGACATAAATAATGAAGAATTTTTTTACATTTTATACATTTGTGGTGGCTTGAGAAGTTTTCATAACTTGACACAAAATTAGAAATATCTTAACGGTGTGTACAAATTGCACTATGACCACAGTGAATATCAAGTTATTAGCACACAACAGGTCAAAATATATACAAACATACGGTGGTATCATTTGAGGTCAGAACTAAATAGGCATAAATGATTTTTTTGATGAGAAATTTTGAAATGTCTTGAATCACTGTGCATACTATAATGACATCACAGTGATATCACAGCATCATAATAATAATTCACAAAGACATCACACTGTACACTAAATGATATGAAACTATCATTAGGGCCTACTGAAAAATATCTAATCACCATAACACACATTCAGATCATATCACTAAAAAGCCAAAATGATACGAATCTGCTATTATCCTTCAATCAGTGTCAATAGAATAGCAGCATCCCAATTTCTGATCTAAGTTTACAATCCATTAATTACTTCGTCCTTCCCATGCAGGTCTGCACATTGGGCAGTGCAGCACCTCTGTATCATCTCTGTCCATCACCAGTCTTCTGGCCTCGTTCCAGGACAGCCCCAAGCACCTCAAGTCATCTCTGATAGCCTACAGCCATTTCTTCCCTTTCTTTTCCCTTCAGGGATCCAGGTCATCACTTGGCTGGCTCCTTTATCTTTGTCTACATAAATTACATGTCCCTTCCATTTTATCTACAATCCACTAGATACCTATAAATTATATGCTCTATCTTACACATCACCTGACTTGTCAGCATGATAAACTGCAGTCTTGGCACAGATTACATCAAACAGTTATATGAAAGTAGTGAAAAGATCAACAGTGCTGAGTGGAGGTCAAAGTCAATAAAATGCACCATGCAACATAGAGAACAGCAATGAAAGCTGTATTTCATCTAAACCTACCATGAATCAACTGATAAGCTACCTTTTATGATATACAGTTAGACTGTTTTGCCAACAAAACGTGTTGTAGGCTAGACAGTCAGTCATGTGTATAAATGTCCAGATAATTAAATGATAGGAATTATAATAATAATAATAATTATTATAATTATTATTATTATACATAGCTCCTGTAACTAATGGTATATCACCTGACTGAAGTAATGGGATCAAACTGCAACAATTCACTACACATTTCTACGAAAGCGCTTAAGAAACCGAAAGTGAATAACAACACTAAAAGAACAAGTTCATAAAAACTTGAAAAAAACCAGACAATTGATACATCAAGAGAACAATGATCGCAAATGATGGTAACTAGTAGAACTAGTCATTAGGGAAGAAAAGAAATCCTAGAAGAATAAGTAGTCAGATCGTGAAATAGAAGAACAAGAAGCAAGACACTAAAACAACAACCGAACAAATCATCAGATTATGATCGAACGAGATCACAGACAGAACCAGCCAATAATGAGAGAACTTGACATGAGATAATGAAAGAACAAAGTATCAGCTGGAAAAAAACAAACAGCGGGTTAAAAAGCAAGAATACACCAGCCAATAAAAGAACCAGTAATCATACACTCATCATGAACTTTGATAAGCGACCTTTAGTCCTAGAATGCTTTAACTTGAATCGCTCATATTCTGTTCGTTTGCGAACAACAAATTTTACATCTCCTACGTCTTTTTTTATTGCATAAAAGATGTTCCCTCTGTCTGGAAGTGGCATTTCTAAATAAATAAACACACGAAAATGACAGTAAAAACAAAAAAATCGAATAAAATTCAATAAGATACACAAAAAGTCAAGAGCAGTTTGAAAACGCAGAAATTATCAAAACAGATATTGAGCAGTAATGATAATGACCAGCAATCACTAAAATCACTATTTTAGTGATCATCACTAAATATTAGCAGTTCATTTTACAGCTTACAGGAATGTAGTACTTGGTAATTGTACTTTCACATAAGTACGGTAGTAGGATATTTTACAAGTAGAGCAATATTTTCCAATCCCTGTAACCCAAGTACTATTGTACTTGTACTCGAGTAATTATAAATTAAATATAATTTTAATATTGCTGTATAAATCCATTCTAGAGTTTACATCTGTTGAAGCATGCCCAGGCATTGTTTAGAGGAAGCAGGGCCATTAGTTACCTTTTAGCATGTATGGGTTTTCCTTAATTACAATAAAGTTTGCTTACATTGCAATTTTTTTGTCATAATACGGTTCAGAGAGCACTTGTGTTTATATTACAGGTTATGTGTACTTACTTGTTACTATAACAAATTACTTGTACTTTGTACCTGTACTTGCTACTCCAGTACTTGCACTAGCTACCACAAGTCCTCATACTTGTCCTTGGACTCTGAGTACTACTGAGTACAAATCCAATACCTGGTGCAATTGTTGGGGTGCTAGTGAATTGTATATTGGGTATGTGTGTATGATTTGGACAAGTACACAGCACCTTCGAAGAACCTGTTCAAGGTGTGCCTCACTTGCCTAGATGATGTTTATAGTTTGATATGAACAACAAGTTCATTTGCAAGCACAGATGCTCGCATAACAGGAAAAGTCTCCACTGAAAGGCTCTTGCACGCATGTAGAACCAACACAATGGATTCTCATCCAAGACTGATGTGATGTAATGAACAATTACTATGTCAATGCATTATGCACTGAAGATTAAGTAAAAGAATGAATACCTAGTTAGTCTCTTAGCGTCACATTCAGTATTCCAACATGGTGTTTAGCAAGTGATAGAAGCAAGCTATATAGTAGCTGAGCATTTTGGCTTTACCTGACTGACACTAGCAATGCAACACACTTCTAGCCACCGAGTTTTTGTTAGTATTACCTGTGTTATTTGGAAGTAGCTGAAACAGAATATAGTCTTGTGGTTTGCTGGTGATGTTGTATTTGACAAGAACATTATGTAGAACGGTGTGTGCATGATCATTTTCACTCAGCTAAAAATAAAACCACAAAACACAATGTAATCACGTATTTATCAGCACCAACGTTTATATAAAATAATATATTTATTATATATTTATTATTTATTATTACTTATGTGCAAGTACAATTACAAGTACTACATTCCTGTAATAATAATAATAAATATTAAATAATGACGATTTTAACGTCACATAAAACAGTACAGTCACATATTTATCAGCAACAACTTAACGAATGTCATCTGGACACCCCAACCTGACAACACTGAACTAACTGTAACGGGTTGGTATACAGGCTGAAAAATTTTATCATTACATATCGGTAGTTTAACTCCTGCGAAACCATTGTATGTTTCGAGCAGCGGTGCTCTGGACTCAACCTATTGGCACATTCAAGAATAGGTGCCTAGAATTTTATTCTTTCACAGATGAATAGAAACACAATCTGGGTGCTAGTTTGGGCAACATTTCTGTAAAAGGCAGTGGCATAACTATGTATTTTGTCACCTGGGGCAAGTAATTGTAATTAGTAACGTTTGCCCCGGTGTCTGATGCACAAGGCATCAACTGATGGCACACCAAAACCAAACCATAATATCCAGATGGTCAGTTTGTAAGACAGAGAGGTACATGTATATAGAGTAAAAGAAACATGACTAATAGAGACAGTGGTGACCTTGACATGGAGACTGGATCAGTTCATCTCGGGATGGAAACGCCTGTCTAACTAAAGGCCTATACAGCCTGAAGTCTCTCAACGGCATCTTTGACACTTTTGAACATAGGCATTCCTTGTATTTCATAAGATTACGATTAAAATTAATGGTGCAGATGAAAAATCTCTTTAAAAATTTCAGTTTGTCACCCATTTTGAGACCCCCAGACAGCACTCGCCCCCTAGCTACACCATTGGTAAAAGGCACCTGGAAGAGAAAATTAATCACTTCGAAATTTGTCTTGTTCAATTACAGAACACAAATACAAATACTGAAAATTTTACTTTTAATTATTACTTTCTTATGAAGGGTTAATTATTTTAGTCATCTGGAGACTTGTCAGTCTATCTAACCAGTGTCTTAAACAACCCCCATCTAATATGATACCAGAAAACCAAATGCTACAACATGTTCATTATCTACAGTTGCAGCTTGTCATATAAGTAAATCAATGCAGAATTTTCCATCAGAGACTTACCCGGATGCTCTTGTAGTTGTTTGTTTGGTGGTTTTCCAAAGCATGAAAGAAAACCTTTGCCAAAAGCGAGTTGTCAGATGCTCTTGTTGGATGAAGTAATGGCATCGAACCATTAGCTCCCTCGGCGGACTTAACTGAACACATGGAAACGGAATGACGGAACTAGAAAAGTAACAACAAATATAACTACACGTTTACTAGATTAGGAAAATTGTAATATCTATAACTGAAAACATGGAAACAGAATGACGGAACTAGAAAAGTAACAACAAATATAACTACACGTTTACTAGATTAGGAAAATTGTAATATCTATAACTGAAAACATGGAAACGGAATGACGGAACTAGAAAAGTAACAACAAATATAACTACACGTTTACTAGATTAGGAAAATTGTAATATCTATAACTGAAAACATGGAAACGGAATGACGGAACTAGAAAAGTAACAACAAATATAACTACACGTTTACTAGATTAGGAAAATTTAATATCTATATCACAGGGTATCTGGCCTCCAGTCTCTTTTTTGGTCAGAAAACTTATCTGGATTATTATGCTTGTTTACATATAATAGGATTTAACATTAGTAGATATTCTTAAGAAATTTTTACAACTACCATGTTACATAAAATCCTATTGTTGATAGGTATTTGTGAAACCTTAGCTAAACTAAAAACTCATAGATTTTCTCAAATTTAGTATAGCAAATCTTGAAAGCACAACCTCAAGTTGTCGATTGACTGCAAGCAGTTCCTGCATGCTGGATATGCTCCTTGAATCTTCATCCTGCTTTTTCGGAACGTTTAACATTGAGTCTCGGAAGAATTGCAGATCTTCCATAGAGGCCGGTCGACGGGATGCAAAGTAACCAAGGCTGAAGCACAATCCATTGACACTCACATAAAGTTAGAAATGCCACAGCAATAATAATAACAGCAACTGTCCTCCAGTTGGTGCAGTGGTTGATACCATTGATAAAATTTGTAATTCTTTCTATACCGTATGTGACCTCGGTCGAGAAAAGGGAACACTTGTCAGGAATGGGCTTATTCACATTTTCTGTAAGCTTATACCTTTAAGAAGTCAGTCTAAACATTTCAGAATGTTTGGCCCAAAATTTATACACCTTTTTAATGAAAATATAAAATATCATTTGGTGGAAAATCGCCTATAAATATTCAATCTGTCTATACCCAATGTGTTAATACCTGATTTGGCCTTAATGCATCATGTGGGGCACATTGTTATAGGTCAGCTTTAAAGACTTCACATTTTTTAAAAACTGTGGTCCACGGTCCGGTACCAGTTCATAAGCTATTGGTTACCAGGCTGTAGAATGATAAACAGCATCACAATTTTGATTGTACTTAAGTAAACGATGTATGTTGTGTGTTGTAAAGCATAAAAAATGAGAACATGACACAGTATTAATACATAATAAACAGTTTTAAACATAAAAAGTATAGTTGTAATAAATAATGACGACATTTATGAAATATAAATTTTAATAGGCCTATAGGCAGTAGTTAAAATGGTTTGGGTGAGCAGCTGGAATTCCAAAGAAGAGTTTTATTGGAACGCATGCATTACCAGGGTTTAACTGCACTGTGAGCAGTGGGAAGGCAAGCAAAGAATTTCGAGAGCAGTGGGAACGCCGTTCCCACCCACTGTAAACGCTGCCTATAGGATGTCATATATGCAAACTGATGTTGAAAAGCACCGGTCTGTGGAAAGGCTGGTAAAGCATTACTGGTCCACAGCATCACAAAGTTTGAGAAGCACTGTCTTCAGCGACTGCCAACTGCATGAACTGACTTCAGAGATGTGAATCTCAGGCTAGCATAGGATATAGTATTATAATATTATTGTAGACACAGGGTCCTAAATGGCATGGTGCCCAAAACTGGCAGTGCTAGTAAAGGATTTAATCTGATTACATCATTAAAAAATGTGCAGTGCGGTAGCTATATTGTTTCATCAAAAACCATGTGAATATATTCCGTATCTATGTACATTTTATACAAATACATTTTATCAATTCATGTATATATAAATCAGAAATGAAAACAGGATAGTTGCCCAATGAAATGCATGCATTGTGATGTGCGAGAAAGGGGAAGAGCATTAAAAGGTGACTAAAAGGCAAGAAGCAACTTGGCACTAAGTAAGTTAATGTGAAATGCATACCTTGCGTTTTTTCTGTGGGTCCTACGGTCAATTGTCGGAACACCATCGCTTGGCTCAATCTCGTGTGACAACTCATGACTATTGTAAAACAAACAGATTTATTTATTTATTGCCTGGTTATAGATACATTGTCGATATTAGTATGCTGACAAATTAGTGATCCTTTTAAATTTCTGGATCTATCTGACTAACTTTAAAACTATTTTCTGTGAATTTCTATAAAACAATTTTTCTCTAAGGGCGATATGGTCAAGATAGAAATTTAATTTTACAAACTATTATATTCCAGTATTCCATTCTATTGTATTCCAAATGTCACATGGCAACTTCAAAATACTCTAAATAACACATTATTTGTTCTAAACCATCTGTGAATTCAATTACCTTCAGGTTAAATAGCATAGACAATAATCTAACCTTTCATTTGCATCATAAACTCGTATGCTGTAAAACCAGTCAAAGAAAACATGATCTGGTTCGATGTGGTAGAGACTGGCTGAAGACTGAAGCATTTGGATCTGAGCCATTAACTCAAATTCCTTTCGTTTCTTATCAAAGTTCACTAAGTCATCTTGTGTGTAATCCTTGAACGCTGTGTCAACCATCATTAAGTCTGTCAGAAATGTACCGAGGTATGGCACAGTGCCCTGCATAGTGTTGGTTTGACTCGACTGTAATATAATGTAACATAGTTGACAATTTTATTAATTTACAAAGGTGACTCCACCAAGTCTGGTATCAGACTGGATAAGCAGTTACTGTTGTACTGTAATACTGATGAGAAACTAATTTTGTACATCAACATGAATTCCACAGTATTGGTACATAAATAAGAATTATAAAAAGAACAGTTCAGAAGGCCTACTAAGGATCGTGGAAACCAAGTAACAAGGCAGCCATGTATTGCTTGTATCTCTGCATTCCTCTTTAAATTTCCAATCTCATTGCTATATGCAATCTCTGGAAAAATGCAAAGTGATGGAAACAGAAAATCAAACTTTACCATTTCTGGACCTGCAGACATTTTTCGTGCTTCACTGGCACTCTTCTTCCTTCCTTGACCGCGAAGAGTGTTCATCACTTCAGGGTCTACACATTTTGCTGTACCTTCCTGAATGTTCCACAGAAAGAATAACACATAATGCTTTCAATCAATTAGCACTTAATTGGTGCCCAAGACCCATATAAGTCTAAATCTAATACAATGATTTCTAGAGCTCTGTAAAGTTTTTATACCATTGCAACTGAACCTCAAAGAACAATGATTTTCTAAAGCCATCTCTGTTAGGAAATTGACCAAGAACTTGCCCTATTAACTTACTTGACTACGGAAAACCAATGACTCCCAGTAACTTAATTAACTGAGAAGAAACAAAATAATAATAATAATAATAATAATAATAATAATAATAATAATAATAATAATAATAATAATAATAATAATAATAATAATAATAATAATAATAATGATCTTCTTTATTACTTCAAACTGACAAGTACGCAGTAAGATTACATTGAAACATGACAGTACAATCAAGATCTTAAATAAACACATGGTTTGGCAGCCATGCAAGGTGCCGCCCTAGAGGGGGTTACGGGTAATGTACCGCGATCTAATGCTCTCCTGGCCATGAGTGTTACCATTGCTCTATCCCCCTCCCTATTAACACAATTAACTGACAAGAAACCCAATGACTCCCCATTAATTTACTCAACTGACAAGAAACCAGTGTTTCCCCCATTTACTTACTCGACTGAGAAGCTCCCTCCAAAGACTGTGGTTGTTTTCTTCGTTAAAGATGTTGGCCAGTTCTTTGAAAAGATTTAACTTATCTCTGTTACCAACATAAAAAGCAGCACCTGTCAAGTCAGACTGTACAGCACAAAAGGAACTTCTAAATCAATGAAAACAGTTTGGTTTCCAAGTAAACATAATGATTCCTTTGTTTGCCATCAATGTCTTTGATGAGAATGTGCCACTAATAGGTAGGGCATATTCACATGCAATGTTCAAATGATAAAATTAGAAGAAATCAGTACATTTCCATGCAGGTTGCCATAATGCTTGTACATAAAGAAGCAGAAATTAAGCAACAACGGTAACCAGTACACCCTTCTAAGATACCATGCAATATTATTTTGAAAATGGAACAAACTAAGGCAATCTGGGAACATCACGTTACCTTGGAATGATCTGCCAGACGCTCCTGAGCCGATAAACTGAGCTTGACTGTAGTCCAGATATGATCGATTTCAGAGAAGAAAAGTTCTTGAGCAACCGACATTCCTTTATGAAAAAAGGAACCACTTGATTAACACTTGCAACATGTGGTGGTATCAAAATAGTTAAAACTGATAAGTGGAGGAGGAGTAAATCAGCTCATAAACTTCTCCCACACGTTCAATCAAATGACTGCTTTTCTTCATTTCATGTGTGTGACTACCAATGCTATTACCATTGTTTTATGTCCAAGTATCTTCTACCTGTTAATTTTGTGCTTCTAGATATCTGGGCTTTTATCATATAGATCACAGTTGTGAACTCAGTCTGAAAAAGAAATTTTAAGCTACTTTGCTTTCAGAGACATCAGCTTTCCACAGCTTCCCATATTCATTTCCATGTTTCCTCCTTCAACTCTGGACTCTGTCTTGGATTTCAACAAAACATACTGAACTTAATAACTCGGTTGAGTGCTGCTCGATATATTAACTTTATGTTTACTAATACAATGGCTGCTAAAAACCCTATTATTTACTACTAACAGTTGACAAGATGGTGTTTGGATAACGCATCGGGAGGGATACGAACAAAATTACAGTTTTATTTTATTTACTGATTCTGTTGTTACAAAATTACAAATAACTTGTAAATTCAGTTACAATATACTGGTCAATTCTCCACATGAAGCACAAATACAATGGCCAAATCTAAAGAAAGTAGTTATTAGTGAGTGCATCAAGATTTTCATATAAGCAATCTGGTGAATTAAATATGATTCTTATTTGGAATTTCTCTAACCTGAGCGATGTCAATCCATTTCTCAATGACAGACGCTCGTTCTGTGGCATGAAGATAAGGCCATTTGAGAACTGTTGCAATGACTCGATGTGACACTGCATTGAATTGATCAACTGTTGCATAAACAGTGACTGGTTGGACAACCTGCTTCTTGTCAGACCGGCGTGACCAGATAGAACCGAGGCAGTGGTAGGGAATCACTTTTCGGAAGAGTTCCTATAATAGAAAGAATTCAAGGTCTTGCTCATCGTTTATTATGACAATACACTCCTCACAACTTTCTGTCTATATCATCATCATTATCAGTTCCTGATGCCAGCCATTTCATGGCGATTGGTACAAATAAATGTTCTCCATTATCCTTGGTCATTTGTCAAGTCCACTGCTCCCCTTACTGTCCAAATTATGTTATGTCCAACGTTATTTAAGTTTCAGTTAACTTTTCAGTTTCAGTTATAGTTTTGTTTTAACCTTCCAGTTTAGTTATATAGTTGTAGTTTTCAAATCTTTTCAGCCTTAGTTTTAGTTTTTAAAACTCTCTAGTTTTAATTTAGTTTTGTACACATTCCACAGAAGCAATTTAAATTTCATTTTTCATTAATGACATTCATTTTGATTAGCAACAATAACAGATCTTATTAAATTCATGCTTTCATGCTACTGGGCTGCAGTTTGAAGCACTCGACTGTTTAGTTTCAGACCTGTACGCCACTCAGTTTGTGCGCCACACAGAAAAAATTCAGTTTTCAACTTTCAAGTTTTAGTTTTAGTTAACTAAATTAGAACTTTTCAGTTAACGATAAAGTTACTTTCAGTTTTAGTTAACTTAAACAACACTGGTTATGTCCTCAGTTATATTATCTATCCAGCACAGCCTATGTCTGACTTTATTTGTTTTGCTTTGATTCTTGCATGCAGTGCATTGTGGGGAATTCGGTCAACTGGCATTCTCTCTACATGTCTAAACCACCAGAGTCTTTACTTAACGACATTCTCTAGCAGATTTGTTTGGATCCCTAATGATTGCAGTTGTCTGCTGCCAGACGATTTTCTCCAATTACTATAGAAGGCTACCAGTGTCAGATTTATGCATAAGCTAAAATAAGCTACAGCATAGGGCCTCACAATCTGCATAGACCCAAATACATTCAGATTTTTAGGGGCTTTTAAAAAAAATTTATGTGTACACTATATATACCTATACATAGTGTAATTTAAAAATATATATATATATATATATATATATATATATATATATATATATTGAACCTTTTTAAACACCTTGTGTAGCAAACTCCATCTCGCCTGAGTAAACGCATTCAGTTGAAAATAATTTGAATTTTTCACTTCAACACCCTGCTATTAAATAATTAAAGGCATACAGGTTTCAAGTTTTGCGAGACCTTCTGGTGTAATTTTTTAACAAGGGGCCTTCAATCTTTATATAGCTTAGGGCCTTACCAAGTCTAAATCCGACACTGCAGGCCACATTGCAATTTATGACTTAACACCCAACAATTTATATTCCTGGCTACGTTAATATCTTCCATTTCCAGTCATTACTTTTAAGCCTGTGCCTGTTGGACTTGGAGACTGCCATGGGAACGAAGCTGTTGGGGCTGTTGGCAACACACAGCCATAGAGCAGTTGAGCTCACACTGGAGTACTAGGTTAGTTGAGACAGGAGGCAGTGAAGGGTACAATTACCTTAATTTATTTCAGCTCTACTAGTGAACAGGGTGTGGTCCTCTTAACAATAGCCTTGCATGGTTGCAACCTGCAGTCACAATTGCAGCAAGTCTGTAATCAACCCCTGCACCAAGTGTACAAGCCCACGGTATACAGTTGATACAGGTTCATATACACTGAATTGTCATTTTTTATTTTAAGACATCAACCACATGGAAAGCATTTCAGACAAAAGCACATAAGCAACAACGACAATGTTAAAGAATATTATCAAATTATATCTGTGAAATGTTATGTTTAAATTAAAACAGCTTATATAACATAAACTTTCTTAGCTTCCTTTAATTATGGCACTATTATTGTTACTATTAAAGCAGTTTTATATAGTGCCCCTTCAAGGAGCACTCCCAGCCCAACCGTGGGCGAACAACACCGTTTTGAGGACAGTAAGAAATGTGGTGAAATGACCAGATGGCATTTGGTGATGTGTGGTATATAATAGTACCTTTCTAAATTTTAGCTTTCATTTCACCCCACGTAACGTATCTTAGCAGCAAGTTTTCCAATCTAAATCCTTTCTGTAGATAATTAGCACTACCCTTCAGTTCTTTGTACTGCACGTCAAATAACACAGCATGTAAAGGTAATTATCAACTGTTAATAGCTTTGGGGAACATGAAGCGACTTCATGTCATGCAGAACCATTGGTAAACCAATAACGCATAAATGCAACCACACTATGTAGAAATTATATGGTTGATTTTATCATATGCAGTTATTAATGTTCACACACAACTTCATTCAGCACACAGGAGATCAACTTGAATGCCAATGAGAATGTTTTGATTTTAAAAAGTTTTCCATTTTTGCATTAATGTGCCCTAAATAACTGTTCAACATGTTGTCCAGAAATTATGTCAAGGTAAAATTCATGCGATTAACTCACAGCATCCATGAAAGTCAGTTGTTCTGCAAAGACTTTGCTAGGAATGGAGAGAATGTCAAGTGGAAGCGGAAGGTTTGTCATGGACTGTGTTAGCATAGCACTTCTTATGGTATCCAAGATGCAGTGCCGAAAAATCACGGCCAAGTCATCAACTGTAAATGAAATGCATAAATGAACTCAAATCCATGTCATGCTGACAATAAGTCATAACAAAAACTCTACATCATCACAGATCATTTACGATATAACTGTACTAAGGCATTTCAGACATCACTGATCAACTGAAACAAATGAAACAAATTTAGAAATGTTTAAACTCATTTAAATATGAACAAATTTCAGCGTAAACCTACTAACTTATTCTATATCAACTTGCTGTTTATATGCACATATTGCAGTCCTGCACAGTGAGTCATTATCCTAACATAGATCACAAAGCATCAAAACCCACTCTATGCCTCTGTATGTTGGGAGGTCATGTTATTGCTTGAAGAAAAGCAACAAGATGAACAAGAACACAAAAAGAAGATGATGATGTAGAAGATGAATAGCAGTCCCTTAAGGTAACCTCTGCTTGGTAAGTTGCTGCTTAATGACACTGCGTCATAATAAAGATGATCGCCCTCCTCCTTTATCCATGCTTGGGACTGGCACTGCCCGAGTACAGCAGTATGTATGTCCTCTGCTTTGTCTTCCTAAGTGACATTATACTGTCAGTGTACTCTTGTTATGGCCACATTTACAAGGAAGGTGCTAGTGGCACTGAAACCTCTAGAGAAACATTCTGTCCTACTGGAAATTCTAACCACTGACCTCTGGAATAACAACCTAACCACTTGTCTTTAAACTGTAAACATGAAAACAATTCCATTCTTACCAGGTCCAAACAATGCATCCGCTCCCTCTTCCTGCTTCTGGAAGAGGTTGCGTTTCTGCTGGGTCTTCAACGAAAGGTCACTATCAGGATAGTTCTCCTGAGCAAATTTTTCAAGTAAGGTAAGTGCAGGGTAAGTGGGCGGCTCTCGAAAGTCTTCTGGATACATGTCAAGCCAGACAAGCAACACCATCTTCAGACTCCTGCATAAAGATAATACAAAAGCTCACTTACAGTAACTAAATGCCTAAATACAAAACATCTTGTTGCTTAGATATCTAAATCTTGGAATGATACAGTTGTGCTTAGGCTACAAATGAGGAGGAACTCTAATTGCTTCAAATATGTTAGCAGCATGTGTTTTAATATTCCGTTCTTATTAAACTAGCGGTCTTCCATACCACATAATGCATTTTAGAACAAGCAAGTAAGTAAGTAAGTAAGTATATCCTTTATTAATCCAACTGCTAACTGCACTTTGGTTTACACATGTTAATCATGTCCAGTGTTAAAGTTATATGGCCTAAATTGATTGATTCGACAGTGGGCGCTTCGGTGTGTCAACACCGACTCAGGGAGCGCCTCTGAGTAGTCCCCTTGAAGATGCGCTATATAAGTGCTAAAAAAAAGAATGAGTAAATTCCGTTGTAAATCATCCTGGTAATGAAAGATTTGCGAGCTAAACTGTCTGCAAGCGGGAGAACACGGTCATAAATGCGGGGTCGTAGAGCATAACCAGTGTGCTTGAGAGGAGGTAAAAGAGCATGGAGTACATGTGCGGGACACCCAAGGACGGCCGTGAAAAGCTTATGGTCAGCAGATTGGATCAACTGTTCAAAGCTAGAGTAGTCCACAGCAAGATAGCCAGATCTAATCAATCTCCTAAATATTGCTTGCAGTTTCTCGTGCCACTCCTGCCCCACAAAGCCCCACCAAATAATTCCCAGTCATCATGCTTTGCTTCCAGTTCATGGGTCATAGTGGATTTGTACTCAAACATAATTATCCTTTCACTTCAGATGATTCTTCAAAGAATCTGTATACAGAATGCATGGAAGCACGAAAATGGGAAACACAAATTTCTTTTGCACGCTCTTCCTTCACCTGAAATTGCCTGTCTAGCTCAAATTTCCTTAAGATCACATGATATAAGTGCCAAAGGTCACAAGAGAAACACAGACTTAGTGCTCAGCACTTAATTACCAGATCTTAAGCAGATCTCAAGCAGAAAATTTTCATTGGCATATCAAGCAAAAGCAGCAGCCAGTGAAGTGCAGCTCTCTAGAAGTGCTGAGAGAAACTAGCAACCGAGTCTGGGAATTCAGAAACTAAATTATAAAACAAGCAACGTTTGAAACAAAATAAAATCTGTACCAACAAAATCTGATTGCCACATAAGTAGAGCAGCTGAATCAAATCATAGGGGTCATTGCATAATTACGTAACGCTCGAGGGTGGGTGGGTGGGGTCCTTGAAAACGTTGCGAAACGTTACGTGGGTGGGTGGGTGTCTGGAGATGAACGTTACGTAACGCTTTTACCAACAGTTTAGCTATAAAAGAATTTTAAATTAACATCGAATGACACTTTATTGAGCATTATTTTAAAATTAAAAGTTGAAATTGTGAAAGTTCGGTCCTGCACTATTTGTATGGGTCTCGTAGAGAACCACCTTTCGCAACGCGCCCAGGTGACCTATTTCTGTATATAAATACGGCCCAATGGCGAATGACCAAACTGGTTAGACGCTGTGCTATTGGTCTAAAATAAGCTGCGATTTCATCTCCCGTTTGTGTAAACCGGAAACCGCTGTTCGAATTGTTTGGATCTTTCATAGTTTTACCAAAATAGAGTGGTTTTACCGTCGGAACAACGTGGTAATTCTCCCTGGATCTCTGACCTTGAAGAACAACTTTAAAGCATATTTCACTTAATGAACACGAATTTCAAACATTTAAAATTGATGCCCGACAAAAACTGAGCAATATTTGTATTAATAATTATCGAAGTGCTCAGACTAAGCAAATAATTAGTTCATCTTTATTTTTATTAATTATTAATAAGCAATTTAGTCCACGAAACTTTCCACTTTTCCAGTGTGTAAAACTTTGACGTAAAACTTTAAAATCAAAGTAATTTGCATTTCAAACATGACTCATTTATATAAATAAAACGTTCTGTATATTTTAGGTCTACTGTCAAATTCTAATTCACATAGGCTACTATATTAAATTCGCTATAAAATATGAATTATAATTGCGTGTTTACATAGTAAATCTAAAATGATTTTTCGCAACAATAAATACGTAACGCTAGGGGAGGTGGGTGGGTGGGTCTAGGGAAACGTTACGAAGCGTTACAGGGTGGGTGGGTGGGTCAAAAACGGTCATTTTCGGCGTTACGTAATTATGCAATGACCCCATATATTAATCTGCCACATTTCCTTATGAGCCACAGGCCAGTTAAGTCATCTAAGAAGTTAAATGCTAGTTGCTCCAATACAGTTCTCAACTCATTTACCACATGAACATAACCATGGATACAACTCACAGCTAAAGACACTGACTATTATGCATGTAATATTAAGCCGAATGACATATAAATTGCAAGGAAGCAAATCACTGCTGCTAACTACTGTAACGGTTTAGCAATTTGATTGACTGCTACAGTTCTACAATTTGGAGTTTAGAATTATAACTATTATTACATTGGGATCTACCCCTTGGGAAGACTGGGCAGCTGAGTTTTAGAGCAACCATCGAATGAAACCATGCATAATATGGCACCCAGGCTATTAAATTTATTCAGTATAAGACATGATAAATATTTGAAATGTATTATTGTGTGGTATACCTAAGGAGAAACAGTTGCCACGCTTGGAGACTGGCTTGCAATTGTAATCATACTCCAACATTCATAGAGCCACTTCAAGAATAAAAACTCGTCAGTGGCGCTCCTGACCCAAACCAGTGAAATCATTGTAAAAATTAATTCAGAACTTCTGGTGCTTGAAAAACTGTGGAAGGGACACAGCAAGGAGCTCTTGCTGCAGCTCTCAAGAAAGGCGATTCCAGCTGGTGGGGGCCAACATAAGGAAAGCTTCTGGACTGAGCTGTAGCAGTACATATAGGAGGGACAGTCAGAAGTCCATGGGCAGCCAACCGAAGGGTGCCAAGACCCGGGACCAAGGAGACCAAAATGCAGAAGTCCCTAAGGTATGATGAACCTGAGCTGATGAAGCAATTAAACATAAGGGTCAGGATCTTAAACTGAATAAGCTGCTGGACAGGGAACCAGCGCAAAGTATCCCACATAAAGGGAACTGTATGGTCAAAGCTGAAAACAATCCCAATAAAATAGGCAGTGGCTTTAAGAACAGATTGGGGCTTCAAAATATTTTGCTAGTGATGAAAAGTCCACCTGTTGCAGATAAGAGCATGAATTAAAGTAGTGATGGCATTAATGAAGAGGAAGTGGCAGATGGTACTGTTACGCCGTTGCCCACCCCCAGCCCTGGGTGCTAAGTCAGTCTGTTTAAATGGGGCGGGAACGCGTCTTCGCAAGTCCATGGAAGGAAGAACCTGTATTCCAGTGGGGTGACCTGAACCTTGAGCATCAACGGGATCTGCTGGGTTTCTACTCCAGCGGTTCCCTAGCTCATTGTAATTTAGTCTCGATTTCATTTGCAACCGTTCACTCCTTCTGAACGAGGGTGGAGGGGCACTGGCTCCCTCCTCGGAACTGACTCCGGGTGGCTCCAAATTATCCGTAGCAACATTTGACTCTAAATTTGGCACAACGAGTGGTTCAACATTTGGCACGAGTGGTAAAGGCGCGGCAAAACTATGTACAGCGACCATACGAGGGAAATGGTCTGGGGTTCGATTACGACTGGCGGAACCAATGGCTCTCAATTGACTATCTCTCATCACTTCTTGACTGCTTCTACTATCATCTAACTTACAGGTTAAGTTTTCATGCATGCTGTCTAACTTAACGGCTAAGGCACGTTGTCCTTCTGCTATGCTCTCTAGCAGTTGGTAAATGACAGACGAAGAGTACGGGCGTACAGCACGCTCCTGCCTATCACTAGGACCAGCCTCTAAATCCAACGATCTCAAAGAGTTTAGTGACATCTTTAATATAATTAAAAGTTCCAGCAATTAATGACAATCTAATGACATGAACAGTAATACGATTTATATAATACTACGCTAATATCTTTAAACTCCATACTTAAACTACTAAGACACAAACAAGCAATCATAATCATAATTTACACAAGAAAATGAATATTTACCCCGAATTTTACAAGCGGGACAAGACTCCGGACAAAGTGCGTATATATCCACGAGAGTACACGAAATAAGTCCACAGTATCCAGCATAGCAACAATTCCAACGAAATAACGCAGCAACGATTATAATTATCATCCAACATACGATAACTCCAACTTCTAGTCACATCTGAACTACAAATCTTTAAACTAACGTGCGGCAACTTCACACACCATTGGCTCTCCAAGACTGCAAATACTAAGGCACTGCGCTTCAACAGTCCTCTCTCTATCCTGGCCCATCTTGACTGCAAATATTTAAACTATCGTGCGGCAACTTCACGCACCTCTAATGGCTCCTCCAAGACTGCAATAGGCACGCAAGCGTCGGCAGCTTTTATAGCCTTCCAGTTTCGCGCCACTGGCATCCAGGGTTATCGGCTGAACTAAATTGGCGGGAACAGCAACTGCGGCGGCAGCAGCACATCAACGCATCACAGCAGCAGCAGCAGCAGACGTCAACCGCAGCAGCAGCGGCTGCAGCAGCAGCTCTGCTGTTTCGCGCCACTCGGATGACTCAACACCCAGGCTAGCAAAGGCAAGGAAATTGGCGGGAAAACTTAATACAAGAGGCCTTATAATGCCTTGCCAATAAAATAAATAATATATACTTAATTAACACTGTCACATTTAACAAAAAAATGTTACATTCTCCTCTCCTGACAGAAGATTATGACCAGGGGAATAATCGGTTAGAAAGAACTAATTACAACTAATTAAAAACCAAATTCAAACACAATTAAACACTAAATAATTCTACTGGCTATTACACTGCATAACCTTACAAAGGGAACAGCGGCATCAGCAGCTGCAGTTGAAGCATTAAGAAACTCTCTCCCTCATTCTTCTACAACAATGCACTTATATACCAAGTCCCTAATATAATCCTAATTATAATATACACTATATACTAAATAATTACATACAACATAAGTCATTAGGCCTAACTAACATATGCAGTTTAAGCGGTTAAACTCAGACCATTAAATAATTATTTATTTACAAGCAATTTAAACTTAGGTCTGCTTCTTGCAATAAAATATAACTTAAAGAGTCCTCTTAATAAAATAAATCACACTCTGGTGACCTAAATAACTTCTAATACGGCGCCATAAAGTCTACTTGGTCGGTTACCTATAACAACGGTCTGCACTCAGCCGACTGACCAAAAAGCGGAGGGCAGGAGTAGAAAGATACAGCGGCAGTGACATCGCCCGATCAATATTTCTCTCCCTCATCCTTCACTCACTGGTATTCTAAGAAATATGAGTCACACTAGATACGTTTCAAAGTACTCTCCGTCCCAGTGCATGAACATAGTGCCATACTAAGCCAAATATCTGACATCCACATAAATTATGCATAATGAGGCGCTTTGCAACTGTCAATCACAGGAGTTTCTTACGTTACCTAATTCACTTCTCCTTCTAACAATGCACCACATAAATTATGCTAATTATCCACCAAATACATTCAACTGCTACTTCAGAAGTTGCTGGCGCGGTTTCTTCACTTAATGCGGAACAAACCAAGCGATGCATAAACCACTATATTATAGTTACTTAAAAGCACCTATCACACAAGAACTTATGCTAATTAGGGAATGTACAAACACTAACTATTTAAAACAATTACAATGCCTTATGCATCATATTACAACACTAATTAAACCAGAAATCTTGCATACATTTATAATCACAGAAAAATACTAATCTAATCATCTTGACCAGACCTGTTTCAATAAATACCTTATCTTACTGTTACCGTACATACACAGCCTAGACACACAGTCTTAAGTCAAATGCACAGACATAGAATAATATAATCATAATCCTCTGTACTAAATCCAATCCAAAACCAATCTTAGCTTACATAAGTTAGGACACACAGTCTCGAAGTCAAATACAACTATTAGCACAATAACCATTTAGGCCTACAGGTGATCAGCTTCAGTCAACTTAGAACAGCACAAAATAAGCTTCTTCCTCCGTATATGGACAAATCACTGCTGCCACTGAGACTTATTTAGACTCAATGCAGACACTTCCATATAACAATCTTAATCGAACTTATGCTACTAACCACACAATTTAAAAGACAGTAGACACAAATATCCAGCCATAAGTAAACATAATACACCCTAAAAATTCTATCGGGACAGAGTTAATTACTCTCATTAACCATATCTTGAATACACAACCTTTGTCATCTGCCCAAATTTTACTACCATGCACAACCTTATCTCAGTGTCATACATATACCTTTAGATAACCGAACTATAATGGCATACCACACAAGTATGAAACCTTTTAATTTCTCTAACTGCAGAACTGTCAAAATTATACAGCAGTTGTTTAACATTGAATTAATCTAACGCACGATTTAACACATCATTCACTCAACTTCACAAGGCTTAACTACATCTTGGAGTAACATCAATACAATAATATCAATACAAGGTTACTGTCTAACACAGCCTACCCACCTCTAGGAGTAATTACTATCACAATCAATACAAGGTCACTAAAACAGCCGACCTGCAGATACACCAGTAATCTCAACTCCACAGAGTCACTACATAAATCGAGTCGATCTCACGGTCATCTATATCTAGACCCAAAATCAACTCACAATTCGTGCTATCCCATATGGCCTTACGTCTATCTTCGCCAGAATCGCCAAGAAGAGACACCAACTTGGGGACACACGAACTCTGTTACAAATACTCCATTTCACAAACCTTGTGCAAAAATTACGTGAACCATGGTACAACATGCATATAGACATAGACAATACGCTATATAAAATCTACAAAGGCAACATTAATCCTCTTCATAACCATACCTAACGGGACGTCTTGTTTCACGTTTAGGCCGATGGCTTACAGGATTCTCTACCTCTTCCTCTAAACAGCTAAGGTCCAAATCCTCAGTAAAATCTGGCTCCCGTGTTTCTACATTAGGCTGCGGAGGGTCACCATAAAAGGGCTTTAATTTATCCACATAAACTAACTTCGGTTGCGCCCTCGGAGACTTCTTAATCTTAAACAAGACAGGTCCCACTTGTTCTACAATGCGGTATGGTCCCGTAAAGTAACTGGCCCACTTTTCTTTAATACCCTGTCTTTTCCTTGGATAATACAGCCAGACTAACTGATCCACTGCAAAACTAGCAGGTTTGACCCTAAGGTCATAGCGGAAGGCACGAGACTCAGCTTGACGCTGCATTACATCCCTTGCTACACCATAAGTACTCTGAATCTTCTTCCCTTGATTGTATACATATTCATGACAAGTTAAAGCTTCCTCCTTCACATAGCAATCTCCTAACACAAGATCTATAGGCATGCAAGATTCTCTATTTAGAAAAAGACGATTTGGACTAAATCCCGTGCTTTCGTGTACACTTGATCTGTACGCGGCCATAATCGTCGAAAGGTGCTCGTCCCAGTCTTTTTGGTTGCTTTGGACGACTTTCGCGATCATAGAATTGAGGGTCCTATGGAACCTTTCGATGAGACCATTGGTTGACGGTTTGTAAGCAGTGGTCCTCACCTTGTCTATCTGGAGTAGGCGGCACAAGTCCTGAAACAGAGTAGCCTCGAAGCAAGGTCCTTGATCGGTGAGGATCTGGAGAGGACAGCCAAATCTCGAGAACCACTGATCAACCAGCGTTTTCGCCACCGTCAGAGCCTCTTGGTTACGCACCGGATACGCTTCCGCCCATCTGCTGAAATGGTCTATCACCGTCAGGATGTAACGGTGACCCTTCTTCGATGGCGGATGTGGTCCAGTCAAGTCTAGCGCTAGGACCTCCATCGGTTCCCCCACGACCAGGTTCTGCAGAGGACCCTGACGCGGCAGTTTCCCTCGATGGAACCGAGCACAAGGTTGGCATCTTCTCATCTGGAGCAGGACGTCCTCCCTCCATCCAGGCCAGTAGGCTCGACGTTGAACCTGCGCGAGAGTTCGTCGGACACCCAGGTGCCCTCCTGTCATACCCTCGTGAGCCAGGACGATGATAGCGGTCCGTCGTTCCACTGGTGGAATGAGTTGCCTCCAGCGAACACCATTGCTATCACAGTCGAGCCATTGCCGTGTTAACAGTCCAGCTCGAACTTCCAATTGTGGCCACTGAGCTACCAAAGTTTTTATTACTCCACTTTGGCCTCGTACTTCTTGATGTGTAGGTATTGAATCAGAATCCATCTTACGACGGATGATCCAACCTAACTCCGGATCAGCTTTCTGTTCCTCTGCAATGACTTCACAACTCCATTCTCTCGGCAGATTAGGCATTTCGAGTCCTTCAGCTGGTTTCGCTCTGACAGCATTCACTTCGTATGGACGTCTGGACATAGCATCCGCATTCAGGTGTGTGGTTCCCGGTCTGTGTTTCAGCTCGAAGTCAAACTCCGCGACAGTCGTCAGCCATCTCGCTTGTTGACCAATTGGTAACGGAGTCCGTCTCAACCACTGAAGCGCTGCATGATCGGTCCTCAGTATAAACTTACGACCCAGAAGATACGGTCTGAACACTTTCAAGAAGAAAACGATGGCCAGCAGTTCTCGTCTCGTCACGTCGTAGTTTTGTTCTGCGACGGAACAGACTCTGCTCCCGTAACAAATTACTCTTTCCTTCTCATCTTGCATCTGCGACAAAACAGCTCCTATAGCGCCACCTGATGCGTCTGTATCCAGAACGTAAGTCCCTGTGTCATTTGGAAGAGCGAGTATCGGCGCTGTGGTCAGTCTCAACTTCAGCTCTTGAAACGCAGCTTCACACTCTTCAGACCACGTGAACCGCACTCCTTTCTTTGTTAGCGCATGTAGAGGTCGACCAATTCGAGCAAATTCAGGTACAAATTTTCTATAATACGAGCAAAGTCCCAAGAAAGCTCTAACTTCTTTCAATTTAATAGGAGTTGGCCAGCTTTGCACTGCTTCAATTTTCTTTGGGTCTGTCGCCACTCCTTCTTCACTAACCACATGACCCAAGAACAGGACTCTCTTTTGCAGAAGAAAACACTTGGAAGGCTCTAATTTCAAGTTGACTGCAGCAAGTCTGGCCAGTACTAGCGTTAGTCTTTCCAGGTGAGTGTCCAGATCCGGAGCAAACACAATTATGTCATCCAGGTAGACCAGACAGATCACAAAATTCAGTCCTGTCATGACCAAATTCATCATCCTACTGAAACAACTGGGACTGTTGGACAGCCCAAAAGGAAGAACTCTGAACTGGTAACTGCCACCTCTGGTCACAAAAGCAGTCTTATGCCGATCTTTCGGATGAACAGCCACCTGGTGGTATCCAGCCCTAAGATCAAAGGTGCTGAACCAGCTGGCTCCACCCAAAGTATCAAGACACTCACTAATGAGAGGCAACGGATAGGCGTCCTTCCTCGTTTTATTATTTAGTGCTCTATAATCCACACAGAATCTTGGTGTACCGTCCTTCTTTTGCACCATCACTACATTGCTTGCCCATTCAGAAGACGATGGTTCGATCAAACCTTGGCGCAGCATCAACTCTACTTGCTCGTCGATCACAGGCAGTAGGACCAACGGTTGTCTTCGTAACGGTTGTCTGACTGGAAGTTCTGTACCCGTATCTATCTCATGCTGTAATATATCCGTGAACCCGAGGTCCCATTCACTGACAGAGAATGCTGATCGATAATTCAACAGCGTGGAACGAAGTTTTTCTCTAACTGCAGGTGGCACATCCTCAGCAACATTGTTCCACAGCGGAGCCAAGGCTTCTTCAACTTCTGGTGATAAGACCTCAGTTGCAGCGTTGCATTTCACGGTTGTCCGTTCATCAACTTCTCGTTCCAACACATCCACTTCCTCCAATTCACATCGAACTCCACTCTTCAGCTTAATTGCATGATCTGTCGGATTGAGAACTCTGATCATGAGGTCCTGGACTGTCTCTGGTAACAGAGTGCCAGCAATACAGAGACCTGTTTCCAACACTTTCGGTTGCGTAGCCCACTGTGACTGGCTTGGCTTAAGGTTCGGAAGTATAGCGTAAGCTTCAATATTCATCTCGCTGAGTGGTGGAACGTCGACATCATGAACAACAGCAATTCGTCTGCAATAAAGCGAACTCGGTCGGTGCTGCACATGCAACGGTTGGTTGTTAATCCAGATTTCTCCAGTTTTAAAGTCCCAACTTGCTTTTTGTTCCTCCAGGAAAGTAAGTCCCAAAATCGGTTCATCCACTTGTTTAGAAACAAGGCACGGAAGGTCACATCTTCGACCACCCAATTGACATCTTACCATCGATTCACCTTCTGTAAAAATCTTAGATCCATTGGCCGCCAGCAATTTTTGATCTGAAGGAATGATATCCTTCTTCCTTACCAGTTTATATGGAAACAAAGACACTTGTGATCCCGTATCAACGAGACAGTGCACCGTTCGGCCATAAATACGAAGTGGAATATATGCATTCGAACTTCCTGGAACGAAGCAAGAGTTGACCGGAAGTGGTTGATTATCATCAACAGGTAACTGAGCAGCAGGAGGCGGTTGTTTGTATGGACAATCACGGACCAAATGTAACGGACTATTGCAACCATAGCAACGACGAGGAGCCGTCCAGATAGGTCGATTTCTTCTTTGTTGGCCATATCCTGGATTATACGTCATCAGCGGTGGCGGAGGAGGAGGAGGAGGAGGATAGAAGACAGGTTGTGCCATCGGTGCGTTGTATGGATTCGGAACATGTGGAGGTTTCGATGCTTTCTCTAGTTTGTCCAAACGACGCAATACTGTTTCTAGTGTTGACTCCGTTTCTTTTACAGCTTTCACCCGACCAATCGGATGCGAAGTACAACCAGATTTCTCTTGCTCTGCTTTCTTGTATGCTTCTAATCGAGATGCAATTCTGAAAGCGTCGTCCAAACTCTGTGGCTCACGTTCCCTTGTCTTCAGCGAAATCTCTTTGTCCCTGAGTGCATCCAGAAAAGCACCCACAGCCAAAATTTCACCGTGAACACTCGAACCTCCAGGAAATCCTAATGACATCAAGCGTCGTATTTCATTGACCAAAGAGCTGAGATCTTCACTGTCCTTCTGTTTACGAGTCTGCAGCTGCATTCTAAACAAAGCCGTCTGCTGACTGTTACCAAATCTCGATCTGAGTTTTTCTTCCAGGTCTTCAGACGTCAGAATTTGGTCCGAGTCATTCTCCCATAAAATCTGAGAAGCTAATCCAGAAAGAGAACACATAAGATGATCCAATTTCTCGGAAGCCGTCCATTTATTGTGTCTTGAGCAGATAGAAAATCTTCGCAAAAATGCTTCAACTTGTAAGCTTCGTCCATCAAAGCTACCAAGCTTAATCGTGCTTTTAGGCTTTTCAGATGGGCCTATCGACGACGACGATGCTTCTTCTTTAGCAACAACAACAGTTTGTTTTGAGAACGTTTCAGCAGACGATGAAGATTCAGGCGCACTTGTAGTTTGAGTTGCAGTCGACACTCTATTTTGCTGACTCAAACTCAATTTCTGCTCACTCGACAACGCTTCAGTAGCTCGATTATTTAGCGATAAATCCGTAAAAGTGTTTGTCAGTACAGTTCCTCTGCTGTAGCCAAACTGTTGAGCTCCAACAGGACCCATGTACGTCTCCAATTGAGCATCCACCGGAAAGTAAGGTCCTCTACCAAACGAAGAAGTAATAATTCCAGGAACTCGATTTGGCAGATTCAGGCTTCTTTCTGGAGCGTTGTACATCACCGTCGGTTGCACAGGCCGATTTCTCCACATTGACGGATCATCTCGATCATATTCATGATCAAACACATGTCTCTCTAAGCGAGGCATGATCGGAGTCGCAGGACGAGGCATTGGCATCAGATCTGGCAGATAGAACGCGTCGTGTTGCTCAGAACGTCTGATCGGTTGCATCCAGGTTTCATTTTGCGTCGTTCTGACAGAAGGCATAGGCAAGTCTCGCATTCGCTCTGCTTCAGACGTTCGCGGCAGATTCCGTGGTTCAGACACTGAGCGAGCGATTGACAACGAAGGGCGAGTTTCGACGTTGACAACAGAGACAACAGGTTGGCGAGGCATTCTTGCGAGAGGTTGCGTGTTAGGCTCCAAATTCACAAAATCCCTCCCAAATTTGTTTATGCCAAAATCAAATTGTGATTGCTTGTTTCTGTCATCTTCAATTATTCTAATTCTACGATCATCTGTTCTATCCATTCTATCTATTCTATCTACGTCTAGATCTACCAAACTAGAATGATCTGATCTGATTTCTATAGCTCTGTCTAAATCGGTTCTTCTCGTGTTCGAGGCTTCACCGATTCTGAACGATTCTGTTCCAACCCCTACTGAATGAAAATCTACTCTATCTGGTTCTTCTCTTCCAAAATTTAATCTATGTGCCTCATCTTTGCTAGGCACATTCTTAAATAAACTGCCCCATCTCTCGTCGCCATTGTTACGCCGTTGCCCACCCCCAGCCCTGGGTGCTAAGTCAGTCTGTTTAAATGGGGCGGGAACGCGTCTTCGCAAGTCCATGGAAGGAAGAACCTGTATTCCAGTGGGGTGACCTGAACCTTGAGCATCAACGGGATCTGCTGGGTTTCTACTCCAGCGGTTCCCTAGCTCATTGTAATTTAGTCTCGATTTCATTTGCAACCGTTCACTCCTTCTGAACGAGGGTGGAGGGGCACTGGCTCCCTCCTCGGAACTGACTCCGGGTGGCTCCAAATTATCCGTAGCAACATTTGACTCTAAATTTGGCACAACGAGTGGTTCAACATTTGGCACGAGTGGTAAAGGCGCGGCAAAACTATGTACAGCGACCATACGAGGGAAATGGTCTGGGGTTCGATTACGACTGGCGGAACCAATGGCTCTCAATTGACTATCTCTCATCACTTCTTGACTGCTTCTACTATCATCTAACTTACAGGTTAAGTTTTCATGCATGCTGTCTAACTTAACGGCTAAGGCACGTTGTCCTTCTGCTATGCTCTCTAGCAGTTGGTAAATGACAGACGAAGAGTACGGGCGTACAGCACGCTCCTGCCTATCACTAGGACCAGCCTCTAAATCCAACGATCTCAAAGAGTTTAGTGACATCTTTAATATAATTAAAAGTTCCAGCAATTAATGACAATCTAATGACATGAACAGTAATACGATTTATATAATACTACGCTAATATCTTTAAACTCCATACTTAAACTACTAAGACACAAACAAGCAATCATAATCATAATTTACACAAGAAAATGAATATTTACCCCGAATTTTACAAGCGGGACAAGACTCCGGACAAAGTGCGTATATATCCACGAGAGTACACGAAATAAGTCCACAGTATCCAGCATAGCAACAATTCCAACGAAATAACGCAGCAACGATTATAATTATCATCCAACATACGATAACTCCAACTTCTAGTCACATCTGAACTACAAATCTTTAAACTAACGTGCGGCAACTTCACACACCATTGGCTCTCCAAGACTGCAAATACTAAGGCACTGCGCTTCAACAGTCCTCTCTCTATCCTGGCCCATCTTGACTGCAAATATTTAAACTATCGTGCGGCAACTTCACGCACCTCTAATGGCTCCTCCAAGACTGCAATAGGCACGCAAGCGTCGGCAGCTTTTATAGCCTTCCAGTTTCGCGCCACTGGCATCCAGGGTTATCGGCTGAACTAAATTGGCGGGAACAGCAACTGCGGCGGCAGCAGCACATCAACGCATCACAGCAGCAGCAGCAGCAGACGTCAACCGCAGCAGCAGCGGCTGCAGCAGCAGCTCTGCTGTTTCGCGCCACTCGGATGACTCAACACCCAGGCTAGCAAAGGCAAGGAAATTGGCGGGAAAACTTAATACAAGAGGCCTTATAATGCCTTGCCAATAAAATAAATAATATATACTTAATTAACACTGTCACATTTAACAAAAAAATGTTACAGTACAACACTGATGGAGGTGGTCAAACCAGAATTGGCAGACACTGTTAACATGATCAGTCAAGGCGAGGTTCTGGTCTAGGACAACTCCAAGATCACAGACTACGGAAGAGAGAAGAATGTCCAGATACCTCTGGCGTAAAGTCAAGATGTCAATCTTAGAAAGCTGAGCAGGCCACCAAGCCAACTAAACTGGGTCTTATTACAGTTTAATCAGAGGTGGTTGGAGGACACCCAAAGATTAAGGGCAGAAGTTGCAACAAGAATCCTCTCCACAAAAGAAAGAGCAGAGCTGGGCCATAAGCAAAGGCATGGCTGTCATCTGTATACTGATGGGCATTTGATGATGGACAGCAACACCTATAGGAAGGAGAATCTGACCCAGGTTGGCAGTGTACAGAATGCATCGGAGAGGGGCCAGGAAGACCAACAGCAATAGGGGACCAGGCCGAATGTGTGGGCCCACAGACAACAAATAGGAGCGATCTTAGAGGAATGACTGAAGTCAAAGAAGGGTAAAATCAGTCATTCCAAAATAATTCTCCAGACGCTCCAACAGAATAGAGTGAGCCACCATATCAAAAGCATCGTAAAGGGCAAGAAGCGTAACCTGTCCACAGTCAAAAGCTTCAAAGACATTGGCCAAAAGAGGTGTGATAAGAGATTCAGTAGGGTAAAACTTCCCAAATCCAGACTGAAAAGAGGTCAATCAATTCTGTCGCTTCAGTACTGGTAATCTGTCGGCTCAAACAATCACTACCGGTAATCATGTTTTATTTCTAACAATTCTCAATGGAATTTTCTCAAGGCACACTAGCAATCGACAAACACAAAAATCTGTCCTTATACTTTGAGGTCTAACCGTGACTTTCCAGCAACACAATCATGTCACTGGATGATGCACACAAACGAGGTTGTGTTGAAAGATAATAATAATAATAATAATAAATAATAGTTATATTCTTTATTATTTCAAACTGACAGACGCAGTACGATTACATTGAAACATGAAAGTACAATCAAGATCTTAATTAACACACGGTTTGGCAGCCATGCAGGCGCCGCCTTAGAGGGGGGTTACGGGAGTCGATCCGCGTACCTTACGCTCTCCTGGCCATGAGTGTTACCACTACTCTATTCCCCTCCCCAAAGCAAGCATTATTTTACAGTGAAGCAGATTATAACAGAATCATATGCCACACCCAGCTGAGAAGCACATACTGACCTCCGGCAGCTTTCTCTGACTTGTTGTGGACAGCCATCTCCAACATCAGTATACCTGAAGACATTGAATCAAACACAATAACACCCTATGACACCAGTGACACTGTGTAAGGATCTGCACCTCAATTTCAAATTTTGTGCATTTAAAAAGTGTTTAAACTCTTAAATGAATAAATAAATGAAGTTATTGGTATTATGTGTCAAGTGCTTAATAAATGCATAGCAATAATAATCAATGAACACTGGCACAATGTGAGGATTAGTTGCATTGTGTATAAAGCGGTATGTTTGAGGATCAACACTACTGCTGGCAGATCAACACTGTACCGCATTTGAAATTAGTTGTTACGTAATAACCAGCATTACCCCCTGCAGGCATCCAGTGACAAGTGGACATCTTGCTTCTGTAAAATCAGGATGTAATCTACATGTACTATAGTCTGACACTGCAGGACTTTTCAGTAAAGCAGAGTTTTTACTATTCATCTGTATATAACCTCGAGGTTAAGCCCTATGGCAACACGTGTGTAGTTTTCTGATCTGTGTCAGCCACTATATCGACACAAGCACTGATTGGTACAATTTTGAATAAAAATATGTATGCATGTGTGTATGTGTATAAGTGCACGTATATAAAATTATGTATTTATTTAGACACTTAACATAGTCACTCTGAAGTACCCCTCCCACATTACCAGAGCAGTTAAAAGCATTGGGCAGAACAAACTTCAGTGCTCTTCTCCAATAAAACAGTAGCTCTTAATTTCCATCTACTGCAGTGCTGGCATTTAATTCCCAACACATATATACCAGTGGTGCTCCAGATCAATCTACTTCAACACACATTTGTCTTCTACAGGTTTTACCTGATGTGTTTGTGGAAGTTTCCTATGACCACTGTCCACTGTAAACAGTTCTATGGCCAAGATACAACCAACACCCACAAAATTATCACCAGATTATAACATTCCATAAGAGCCGATACAAGGCAGAACTATTTGCAGCATAGAGAGTAACATATGGTAACAATGGACACTTGAGTGGGACTAGGCCAAGCTCTGACTCACAGCCTGACACTCATCATGGCTTCAATTTATCAACTAAAGTGTTGGCTTAATGCAATCAACCCCTCCAAATGTAAATACAAGAGATAAAGGTTGTTTTCTGAACTAAAGCAGATGTTACTTTCATAACGGGACCTCAAACAATGTACAAATTTTCCTATCCATTACAAAACACCAGACACTAACACCAGACACTAACACCAAACAGCTAGGTGCTGACTAGACAAAGTAGTAATAACCACAATACTAAACCTGTCATGTGCTAACCATGATAACTACACTAACTGATCACATACCTTTTTACAATTGCTTCCATCAACTCCTTTGATGAAGCAAATGAGCGATAGGTTCCAAGTAAAGTATCAACAAAGGTCGAATCAAGGTCACCAGAGGGAGAGCACATTGCTTCCACCAACTTGTCCAGTCTTCCATACTTGATGACACGAGATTCCTCCAGGCGCCACTGAAGACGTGCTTTCTTATCTTCCAAGAAACCCTTTGATGAAGACAACAAAATAACTGATTTTTAACATTCAAACAAGTTTAACATATCACCATTGTGCTTCAAGTTCTCCATGGAACTGAGGGAATTCCATATAAAAACTGAGGCCACTGCATTTGGGAAATGTCAGCCAGACTATTTTCAATGCAAACTAACTCCTTAGAAGTGCCTAACTCATCCAAGAAGCACTGTGCTTCATAAGTGCAGGACTATTCTGTAAAGCTGCTTTTCTGTCTCAGTAGTTCTACAAAGACTTCTACCTAGGCATCATTGGATGTGCGGTGCATTAGGTATCACATCCATAACATCCATTAACACCCAGTTATATGGACACACTTGTGTCTGCTAAGGCTACTCATAACCATGTCCCTCACAAAAAACACCACTTACTCTTACTCTTAAGTGAAGAAATTTCCTCTTTCTTCACAATTTACATTTGGAAAAACGTGTTCTCACCTGCTTCTTTCTATTTTCACCTCAATTTTTTACGTGTTTGTCATAAAATGCTTTTACCATGCAGAATGTATTCAAGTTCATTCTTAATAAACTGTTTGGCAAATCTGATCTATTGCAAATTGCTATTATTATTACCACTGTATATGCAGGGCCGGCGCCAGAGTATTTTGTGCCCTAGGCGAACCTGTCGCACTGCGCCTCTGGCGCCCAATTAATATTAAATTAATTAAGTTAATATAACCTTCACACAGGAATGCAGCCGAATGCTGCATCTTTAATTTAGTATCGTCGTTCATTGTAATCATCCAAGAATCATTATTGCTTCTAAATTTAAAAAAATATGGCATTTAATAAATTTTAAATTTTAAAGTTAGCCATAATTAAAGTAATAGTCTGGAACTGCATTAGCTATGCTGTATGCCATGGTCTAACACGCTTAATGAGAATTTAAAATGTAAATATTAATTAATGATACAGTGCAGTTTCATTTGAACACTTAGTAGGCCTAACTCCTGTGGCTACGTTTACCAAGTCCTAATCCTACATACGTGCGAAGTCTATACAAATATAATGTAATTTCAAAATTTGATTTTTTGCGAAACGAGAAGCAGATTACGTATGTACTACTTAAAAAATTAAAGCAACAAGAACTACTACTCCAAATTTAGAAGTTCCTTACCACCAGTTGAGTCTTAGTTTCTTTTTTCAAGAGAGCTTTGAATACTGCATACGTGTGTAGACAATGTAGAGTGTACAGACCACAAGGCTTGTAGAGAGGCATTGAGAGAGACAGACTGCGACAGAGACAGAGCGAGAGAAAACGAGAGAAAACGAGAGATAGAGACAGAGAGAGACAGAGAGTGAGTGAGAGACAGACAGACAGACAGACAGAGAGAGAGAGAGAGCAAAAGACAGACGAACAAGGCATACCATTTCAGGCATATCTTAGCGCTGGAGCTGTGAGATTATACGGTTAAAGTGTGCCGTGGTTGCACATCTAAAAGAAAGAATCTGGCTCATGTGCAGCTGGGTATTCGTTTCGACTTGGGGGTCGAACAAGGTCAATTACTCCGACACATCAGGGTCACCTAGTACACGTATAGACAAATACCACACATACAATATGTATGTGGCCCTGTGTATCAGATATCATGAGGCATCCCGGCCGCATCCGTCATCATACAGACTGTAGTTCAGACTGCAGAGAGGCTGAGACATACACGCAGTACACGGGCTTTTGGAACACCGTAGGCTAGGCAGCGGCTAAATATGTCATCAGATGAAACAATTAACCAAATTTAAAATTTGTGCGCTTGGAGGAAAAGGAAAGAATAGGGCCCTAATGCAGAATGTGACAGGGGGTGCGTACGCACCTTAAGCGCCTTGTATGGCTAGGCCTACGCCTCTGGACTGGCAAAACGGCGGCGGCAATGGTTTAAAAAATATTTCTTTGTGTAGCTTTTCTGCCGCCCCCAGAAATGTGCCGCCCTAGGCGGCCGCCTAGTTCGCCTAGTGGTTAAACCGGCCCTGTGTATATGCATCACAACTCTACAAATCAAAGCTAATGTAATCAAATTAGTCCTCAAAACTATTGAATATCTTAGTTAACCTCAGTTTACTATATTAAGTTTTCCTTTTGCTCAAAAAGGTTCTCTTCTTGATTATGAATGACATTTGTCTGTCCTTGTGTTATCTTGCAACAACCATTGTAAACTGTTCTGGGCTGTGTAACACAGGTGAGCAACTCAGATGAAAATAAATGCTATTTACTTCGTTATATACTCTTTTCATTACGCAAATTTCTACCTTCAAATATTAGAAAACATTAGAATCTTTGCTACCCATGAAATTGTAATTTCTGACACTGTTTAATGTGGCATGTTGAAGTGTTACCTCAAACCCCAATCACAGACTTGGCATCAAGTTAATTGGGGCTAAATCATCTAGAACTTCATTCTACTCTGTAGCAACATTAGGATGAACAATTTAAACCAAGTTCAATCCATTTACAGCCACTACTAGTCAAGCACAGGGCTTTATATTTAAGGTGTTTCTATGGACATAAAATTTCCTAGATTACTGCAGCTAAGAACCTATTTATACCACTGAATATTTTATTGTCAAGAAACATCAAAAACAAATTTCTACAGCAAGCTTACATCATCGGAAGTATTGTACTGAATCTTTTTCAGATACACAACATACACAGCGCCATCGGTCGATTCTTCTCTGAAAAACTGCTGTGACTCATCCTGAAAATATCAGAACACCTTAATCAAACTCAACATAGTAATTACAACTCAGTAATTATAAAGAAAAATACATTACGAGCACAATGGATGGCATGGTAGTCCACTAACTCAAATCATAAAATGGTCAAAACACAATAAAACAAATCTCCATAGAAGGCTATAAACATATATGCCATTACAACAAAGTCAAGTGAACAAAATACATGTAATGTCATGTTAATGTAACAATAGTAACACAATGTATTAATGCAAGGCATTCTGTTAATTTACAGTTAATGTGAAGGTTTGTGTTATCAAAAGGGAAGTAATTGCCCTGTGCCTCTGACCACTAGATGTTTCTAAAATATCCTTTATCCGAACATTCCACACCATGCACTGGATGATACATCTGAGCCATCTGTACAATCAATATTGGATAACGGAACTATGACAACTAAAGTAATAATTCTAAACTCCAAATTTCTAAAGTGCTACTCAGAAGCTAAGCGCAGGGCATCAGCTTATTCACGAGTGCTGGGCACCAGCTTATTCCTGAGTGCTGAAAATGAGAGGCTGAATGTTTGATATCAACAGAAATTCACCTTAAATGGCTTCATGTGCTCATAGCTTAAATTTTCAGTCTCTTTGTAACATAACATAACGTTTTATTGGTCCACAACAACAATTGTACATATTGATTATTTAGTTTATATATGACCACAGTCATGTTTTAAACCAAAATAGAAGAAAAATAAACAGAACAGAACCATATTGATCAAACAATCCTCACTACAGTTAGGATGTGACATAGTAAGCCTATTGGCCAAAGTCCTGTCCCATACTAAAGTTTTTGGCTTTTCTTAGTTGTACATAGGCAATATACAGTGGCTTATGGTCCAATGGTGGGATTTGTTTAACAAAGGGATTCATTTGGACACAAAAGGAAATTCTGTGCACACGGTGATCAAGTATTCACCTTATAATTTGGAGTTTGCAATTTGTTGTTTAAAACTGAATGTTTAATTTGTGCAGACAGAAAAATGTCACAAAAAGCAAAACACAACTTTACCACAGTTCAGTGCAGACAAAGTGTAAGTGAAGTTATATGATTTGCACACACAAGAAGTGCATTTTCCTAGAAAGTACGGATCAAACATTCAGATGGCAAAGGTTATGGCAATTGAACGAATCGGGGTATGTGTTAAGTATGCATGAACCTGAGCATCTATATTGTCCTATTTAAGCACTTAAATGAACCTATAAAACATTTCATTAGAGAAACTATGGTAATTTTTAACTGCACCAGCAAAAGTGGCATCTGGAGATGGCGTTCTGTGCAAACTCATTAGAATCATGAAGTCTTAACAGCCTACTGAAAATGCAAAAGAATACAAGCTAAGTAGCACAATAGAGTTCTTCAACAAAAAAATCCTGGTAAACACACCTCAATATACACTTGGAAATACTGATTTTGTTTACACCACCACCACCACCATTACTTATCTTCCTGATTCTTTCTCTTTTGTCCAGCACACATCTGTGCGAACTCATAACAGATGGCATACACTTGACATTATCATCACACCTACATATGTCTTCACTCAAGACCTCTCTATCTCACCCCAAGCCTCTCAGATCACTCTGTGATCAGCTACCACATCAAGTGACAATGTCATCTGCAGCCCTGATGCTTTGCACACTTCAGCCTGGATGCATTCAACCATGACCTCCTTACCACTGAACTTTTTCAAGTGGTTTCTACACTTGAATCTTCTCCTGACCCTGAGCAAGCCCACTTACTGTAGGAATCCACACTTCAAGTCCTCCTGGGTCGTCACACTCCTCTATGCACCATCAACAAAGGGCCTAAAGCAGGAAGCACATGGTTTCACAGTGAATATTCAAAGTCAAAGAGGTTAACCAGGAGACTTGAAAGGCTGTATTTGTATTGTCTTGCAAGAACCGTCAAAACTCGAGTGTGCTGAATTTATTTGTAGATGACAAGGCAATGCACATGGAAGCAGAAATGCTTGGAACATCCTAAACCCTTTCTCAGTCTAGCTGCTCCACACTGCCAATTCGGCACACCAGATGATTGCTACATTTCTTCCTCGATAAAGTTAATAATGTTAGACAGCAATTTAAACTGGTTTCCTCTTGAGATACCTATCCTTACTACAGCCTCACTATGAACCCTTGACCCTACCGCTCCCGAACACATGCTAACCTACTAATGATGTCTACACCCCAAAGACTTTGAACTTGTCTCCATGCCTACATGGCTTCTAAAGTCTCAACCTCAGATCTTCGCCATTATCCTAGTTTCCTCATTAACCTTTCTCTCTCTAATGGCATACTTCTTTCCCCTAGAAGAAGGCACTTACACGCCTTCATCTTAAGAAGAGTGGTCTTGATCCTAATCTGCCTATATCTAATGTTTCTCTCCTATGATTGAGAAAGTAGTCCACACTCAGCTATACTATCCCCTTTCTCTTAACAACTTGTTTTCATCTCTTTGGTCAGGCTTCAGGCAATTCCACTTCATGGAAACAGCTGCCCTTCGGACAAAGGATATGTAACTGCCTTAATAGTTGTTTCTCTCGTGCTTTTCACTGCACAGATCACTGTATACATCAAAAAGTCTTTCAACAGTCCTTCTGCAACTCTAGTACATTCCTCAGTTGGGTTTTCCTGCACCTCTCTAATCCTCCTCTGTATATTTGCATCAGATGTCTCATGTCGTCGACCACTGCTGTGTTTTAGTGTCCCTGCTATTCATCCTCTATACATCAGCACTGTCAGTTGTTGCCTCTCATCATGGCATAGAAATCAATGATACCCAACTCAATGTACATCTTAGACTAAATGAAGACTAAAATATGTCGTGCCTGCATAGACGACATCATGCTATGGAGTCTGTCTATGCAACTCCAACTTAACCCTGACAAATCTGCTCATCTGTTGTGACTATTCCTCTGTTAAAGTGCACTGAACTTTCATTGTCTAGTTCCTCCTCTTTACTTTCCCCATCCTCTGCTATTCAGGATCTTGGGAGTCATGCTTGACTTAACTCTCTCCCTAAACCGCAAACAGCTGCCACTTCTCGAATGTACTTATTGAGACAGCTTAGCTTGTTCAAGACAGAATAAGACATTCACTTCAAGACGGTTTACAAAGAGCCAGGAAATGACCTCAAGACCAAGACTGAGACCAAGACAATAGGTTACACAGACTGATAACAAAACTACGACATGAAAAACCCTTAAGACATCTTAAGACAAAGACTGGGTCTTGAGATCATGCAACTCTGGTTCCAGATTCCAACAAATCTGTATCTGTGGCATTTTGGATGCTTGCGAATCTTTAAACAGTCAGCAAGCCCATGCGAGGGCCACATGGGACCAATGTTCCCACAAGGTACTCATATAGGGTCCATGTGGGTAGTATAAGTTGTTTTGGGAATGCTAACAGGCTATTTGCATGCATAGCATTTCCAGGAATTAGGTGAATCTGCAACTGAATCTGTTGCTGGTTCCAGATTTCGGTAAATTTGTATTTGTGGTGTTTCAGATGTTGGTGAATCTGTAAATGGCCAGCCTGCCCATATGCACCTCTGATTAGCAAACACTGTGAGAGGTGCAGAGACGTTTGTGACTAATGTTCCCATAACTTAAGGGTCCATATGGGTCATATAAAATGTTTAGGGGCTTGCTCACAGATTACGTGCATCTGTAGCATTTTAAGGAACTGCGAAAATCTGTATCTGAATCTATTGCTGGCTTCAGATTCTGGCAAAGCTGTATCTGTGGGTGGTATGGGATAGTTAGCACATAGATATGTAAACAGCCAGCATGGAAATGCAAGGCTCATATAGAATCAATATTCCCATATGGGGCCTACCACTAAAAAGGCTCGTTTTGGTCGCCAGCAATAGATACGTGATAAGATTAAGACTACACATAATTCCGTCTGCGTGAGAGACAGATTTTAACACATATACAATAAACCCTACATCAAGAAACACCGTCATCAAATACAGCACTAAATGTTTGTTGGCGCACTTACACTCTTAAACTGTGCTTCCATCGGAATGCGTTCCGTTCAGTTGCTTCATGCAAATGAGCCGAGAAGTCACCAATCGTCCGGCAAGTGGCATACTTCTTGTTAAAATCCAAAAGTCGACTCCCAAACCCAAATAAAATGCTGCATTTCATTTGATCTTACGCAGAATTGCGTAAACTAAAATCCCCTAAAGCAGACATATTCTAATCTGTTTCTGTCAACGGCGCATGAATATAAAGCCGCGCAAACAGGCCTCCTTCGATACGCCCACCAATACTCAACCCGCGAAAGAGTTCTCTCAAGATTTGTCAGAATTAGCAAAACTGTTTATCCAAAATAAACTGCAATCTCAATTTGATAGGCCGAGTGCAACTTTATGGTCTATGCACCTTTAAAGAATACTGGCCTTCCGTCAGTTAAGACCTCGAAATACCTGTTGGCAAAAGGTAGGCGCGGTGTTAATTAAGCCTACAGGTAGGCTGACAATCAGCACTATTCACGCCTATATATTTGCGACCGGAACTCTTTTGTCTCTGTTCTAGGACTTCACAGATCTGACTGCAAAAACACACAAGTTCTAATCCTTTTTAATCCACACGTTCGCCTTTAATCGATCATTAAAGATAACGAACTGTTGTTAAGAGGCTTCTGAAGGACTCTCGTCACGCATACGAATCAGGTGAACGGAAAAACATCCGACATTGTATTGTATACGACAGCGGAGCATACGATGACGCCTGAGGGAGGGGCAGTTGTTCTGATGTCGTCAAGGCCCGTCTTTATGGCAGCTGTTAACTGATTGAAAGGCTCACTATAGGCCTATATATAGCTTGAGTACAATCACACACACACACACATACATACATATATATATATATATATATATATATATATATATATATATATATATATATATATATATATATATATATATATATATATATATATATATATATATATATATATATATATATATAGGGGCGGCGGGGCCTACACTACATAATTATATAAAATATGCTTTTGCGTACGCTTGTAGTTGTTGGTTGGGCGTTGTTGACTGTCAACTGTAGGACGCGTATCGGCTGAAGAAGGCAGAATGAATGGACATGGGCGTCAAGACTCACTTGTTTGGTATTATAGGCCTATTCATTAGCGCATTCAAGATTCAAAATCACGGAGGGTCAGGGTACGTGTGTGTCAAGGAGGAATGAAAGATAAATCTGCCTCCGCATCACAGCCTTCAAAGGAACTCTTAAGACATGAAGTCAGATGCAAATAAAGACTCCTGGGATTTGTTTCCCTTCAAGGTTCATATATTAGCCTACTTACTTACTTAGTTCACTCGTGTAACTTTATTTTAAAGTGTATCGTTATTAATTGACATAAATGCATACAATACTAAGCAGAAATGTTCAGCTCCATAATATTAGGAGCAAAATGTTCAATTGGTTCGAACTTCCAAGCGAAGTTCGAGATAGTGGATACCCGAGCACTTATAGGCTACATAGGCCTATATTCCAAAACGATTTTAACTGCATCAAAATTTAAAAAGATCTTTTATGTGCGCTGCGCTCAACTCCTAATCATGTTAGCGCCTATAGACGTGACGCTGCATAGTGACGTGGTGTCCGGTCACCACCATCGATATCTATATTCAGGGCATATGTTAACTGTATAACCATGGGCGGCGATCATGGGGGACGGGGGACATGTCCCCCCACCTTTAAGAGTGGGGGGACACGCCATTCATTTGTCCCCCCCCAAATTTCGAAGAAACACGAAAAAGGCCAACAAATGTAATTGCGTGTGAGGGTTTTAACTGCCTTTTTGACCAGATGAGGTAAAGAAACTGTTTTTTGAGCAGAAGTGTCCCCCGAAAATTCAGAAAGTAAAGTTTTTTTAGAAGAATAAAAAAGAAGTCATCAAATTTTGTGGAGATGAATTTCTAAAAAAGGTAATCAAGTTTATAGACGAAGAAGAAGAAGAATTAAGGCAGTGACACTATTGTTGGGAGCCCCGAAAAAGTTCGAAAAAAAGGTCATCAACTTTTTTGGAGACGAAGTTGTAGAAAAGTCTTAAAGTTTATGTGGAGAAATTTTTGTTGGACATGAATTCCTAAAAACGTCATCGACCAGAACACGGCCGACTTTGTCCCCTCCCCCACCTCTCAGACAAGATCGCCGCCACTGTGTATAACTAGTGGGACAAATGTCCCAGTAGTTTTAGCATTTGTCCCAGGCAATGTATGTTTAAAGTATAACTAGTGGGACAAATGTTGTTTAGCTCTATCGTCTTCTCATGCAATGTCGTCAACATCATATTGACAGTTACTGTTGTGAAACAGAATATGAACGTCGTGTAGGCCCTACATCGGAATGTGATCTTAAAGTGACGTAGGCGAGAAGACGTGATGGATAAGATATTTGGCGTAATTCTGAAGGGAGTTTGTTCCAGAGAGGCAGAACAACTATAGGCCTATAGGCCTAGATCATGGCTATGGAGCGATTTGAAAATTTAGTCATGATCGAGGCTACTGAAGAGCGGAGAAGTGCTAGGGACTTAGGGTGGAAAAGGAGCGGGTTGAGTATAGATGACGTCGCCCTCCTTCTCCTTTCTTCAGGCAGTTTGGACTAGCACTAGGCCTACCTGGCGGACTTGCACTAGCGGCAGTAGGGCCTATACGAGCAGAGGCGGAGTTATATCACCTAATTTATATTCTATTAGGGGATTTAGGGCCTTTATTCATGGGCGGCGATCCCGGGGGTGTCGAGGGGACAAGACCCCCACCTTTAACAGGGGACACGCTATACTGTTGTCCCCCCCACATTTTGAAGAAACACCCAAAAAGGCAGACAAAATTTTGTAACCTTTTTTGGACCAGATCAGGTCCCTGAGATAATTGGGAGTAGTAGGCCTACCAAGTTTGGACTTAAGGACGAGAACAAGAACTTTAAATTGAATGCGGGCTAGGAGAGGGAGCCAGGGAAGTTGATTGACCTTAAACGAAGAGATATGGGAAAATTTAGGAAGACGAGCAATAGTCTGGCGGCAGCATTGAGAACAGACTGGAGAGGAGAAAGGCGGACCCTAGGAAGACCAATAAGAATTGAATTGCAATAGTGAATAGTCGATTCTAAAACAGACAAATGCGTGTAGCCTACTCTAAGGGTCAAGGTGGATAGGGAAACGGATTTGTGATTAGTCTTGGTGCGCTGAAGTTGAGAGTAGAAAGACCGTGTGAGGTTTTTAACATGTGCAGAAAAGGTGAGAGTACTGTCCAGTGTCCAGTGTGACACCTAACTGACCTAAGTCACGCACACTGGTAGAAAAAGTAATCTGAGGGAAGTTTTCAGCCAGAAGCGGCAAAACAAGTTTCTGGAGTTGCTGAGGAGTGTCAAACCAGATTAGTTGAGTTTTGGAGGAATTAAGAGCCAGGCATTTGGAAGACATCCATGTATGTATATTATTAGAGAGTGCTTAAATACGACCAGCTAAGGTGAGTTGGGCCGAAGGAAGACCACCCAGACAGCATTGGAAATTGGCCCCAGTCGTTGCCCAAATGGGCATTTTGGGCATGACCTGGGCTTCGGCAGCTTTTCCTCTGCCCTAACAATACCCTAATGCTCGTTTCGGCTGATTTTCCTCTGCCCTAAAAATACCCTAATGCTCGTACAATAATTGTGTGTTAGCGACACGTACGACGTTACTTCTGATTTGATTTCTGACTTGACTTCTGTTTTTTAATGTAATTCTGATTGACTTATTTCTGACTTAATTCTGACTTAATTGATTCTAGGTATTTCTAACTTAAATGACTAGCTAAAAGTAGCTATTATTTGACTTTTGCCTTGATTTGTGAATTGACTTCTGCTTTGACTTAATTCTGACTTAATTGTTCATTAATTATTTGTGATTGACTTATTTGCAACTTAAATCTGACTTAATTTATTCTAACTTAAATGGCTATTACTGGACTTCTGACTTGATTTCTGACTTGACTTAATTCTGACTTAATTAATTATGATTGACTTATTTCTGACTTAATGAATTCTGACATAAATGACTATTACTTGACTTCTGACTTGTTTTTTGACTTCACTTAATTCTGGCTTAATTAATTCTTTTTTTCTGACTTAATTCTGATTTCTGACTTAATTCTGACAATTAATTCTAACTTAAATGACTGTCACTTGTTCTTACTTGACTTAATTCTGACTTGACTTAATTATGATTGACTTAATTCTGACTTAATTTATTCTAACTTAAATGACTACTATACTTGACTTCTGACTTGATTCCTGACTTGACTCAATTCTGATGTCACTAATTCTGATTGACTTATTTCTGACTTAATTCTGACTTAGTTAATTCTAACTTAAGTGACTATAGCTTGACTTCTGACGTGATTACTGACTTGATTTAATTCTAGCTTAATTAATTCTGATTGACTTATTTCTGACTTAATTCTGACTTAATTAGTTCTAACATAAATGACTCTATTACTTGACTTCTGACTTGTTTTCTGACTTGATATAATTCTGACTTAATTAGTTCTTATTTCTGACTTAATTCTGCCTTAATTACTTCTAAGTTTAAATGAATATTACTTGGCTTCTGACTTGATTTCTGACTTGACACTCCTGACTAAAATTAATTCTTATTTCTGACTTAATTCTGACTTAATTAGTTGTAACTTAGATGACTATTACCTGCCTTCTGACTTGATTTCTGACATGACTACTTCCTTGACTTAATCCTGACTTAATTATTTCTGATTTACTTATTTCTGATTTGATTCTGACTTATTCAATTCTACCTTGAATGACCATTATTTAATTGGCTTCTAACTCGACATCTGACTTGATATATCTGACATAAATTAATTTCTGACTTGAATTCTCACTTCAGTTTTCTGATTAGAAATTAATTCTGACTGGACTTAATTCTGACTGGACGTCTGAATAGATTTCTGACTCAACTGACTTCTGACGTACGTTGACTTTTGACTTGCCTTGTGATTTAATTGCCTTGTGACTTGAAATTCTAACTTAACTTAATTAAATTAAAGTAAACTTTCTTTACTTAATTTAATTAAATTATTAATGAAGAATTGCAATGCTATAAATAATAGAAAATAAGTGAAGCGCTACAAAATAGCTGAAAGCGGAAAAACAAACCGGAAGCTGAATATTTTGAATTTGACTTTCTGCAAAAGTTCGTGAAGTCAAACATTTCCTGGAATTGTCGAAGAATTTCATTTGGTTGTATTAATTTCTTTTGTTCACATAATATGCAAATATCATGAAATATTAATTATAGATTGTTTGGTGATCTTTTTGTAGTCCTGTATATGTTTTTAACATAATTCCATTTCTGCGCCACCACACAACCACATGTCTGTCAAGTTGTCATTCATATTCGCTTTCGAGCCTATCATACACATTCGCGGGTCCAACTAATTCAGTGAAAGACCAATTATTACCGCAAAGTTATATAGTTTGAGAAAATGTAAAACTCAGGGCAAGTAAAACCAAATTAAAACAAAACGACAATTATATTTAATAAGAAATAAATTTGAACTTCCATTCTACCCAAAATACAATATACAATCATCACTTTTGCCCACACCTTGAAGTCATTTCCCAACATTGAAAGATTTTTTGCACGTTCTCCAACAAGAATGACACACTTATCCCCATAATAACCCAAAGATTTTCTAATCCTATACACTATACCTATAGGACTACTTAATACACTCATCCCATATCCAGAGCAAAGGCCCATATCTCAACGGTAACCTCTCAAAGTTACCATTATATTGCATTGAAAGTCATGGTAAAAGTAGCGAATTCACGAGTGTAAAAGACCTACTCATCCCCATCATAAACCAAAGATGTTCTAATCCCATACACTACTTCCATAGCACTACTGAATCCACTCATCCGCTATCCAGAGCAAAGACCCATATCTCAACGGTAGCCTCTCAAAGGTCCCATATATCCTCATATTCACATTCAAAAATTCATTGAATTGCCAACTTCGCGAGTATAAAAAACCTACTCATCCCCATAATAAACCAAAGATTTTCTAATCCCATACACTACTTCCATAGCACTACTGAATCCACTCATCCGCTATCCAGAGCAAAGACCCATATCTCAACGGTAGCCTCTCAAAGGTCCCATATATCCTCATATTCACATTCAAAAATCCGTTGAATTGCCAACTTCGCGAGTATAAAAAAACCTACTCATCCCCATAATAAACCAAAGATTTTCTAATCCCATACACTACTTCCATAGCACTACTGAATCCACTCATCCGCTATCCAGAGCAAAGACCCATATCTCAACGGTAGCCTCTCAAAGGTCCCATATATCCTCATATTCACATTCAAAAATCCGTTGAATTGCCAACTTCGCGAGTATAAAAAACCTAATCATCCCCATAATAAACCAAAGATTTTGTAATCCCATACACTACTTCCATAGCACTACTGAATCCACTCATCCGCTACCCAGAGCAAAGACCCATATCTCAACGGTAGCCTCTCAAACGTCCCATATATCCTGATATTCACATTCAAAAATCCATTGAATTGCCAACTTCGCGAGTATGAAAGACCTACTCATCCCCATAATAAACCAAAGATTTTCTAATCCCATACACTAGTTCCATAGCACTACTGAATCCACTCATCCGCTATCCAGAGCAAAAACCCATATCTCAACGGTAGCCTCTCAAAGGTCCCATATATCCTCATATTCACATTCAAAAATCCATTGAATTGCCAACTTCGCGAGTATAAAAAAACCTACTCATCCCCATAATAAACCAAAGATTTTCTAATCCCATACACTAGTTCCATAGCACTACTGAATCCACTCATCCGCTATCCAGAGCAAAGACCCATATCTCAACGGTAGCCTCTCAAAGGTCCCATATATCCTCATATTCACATTCAAAAATCCGTTGAATTGCCAACTTCGCGAGTATAAAAAAACCTACTCATCCCCATAATAAACCAAAGATTTTCTAATCCCATACACTACTTCCATAGCACTACTGAATCCACTCATCCGCTATCCAGAGCAAAGACCCATATCTCAACGGTAGCCTCTCAAAGGTCCCATATATCCTCATATTCACATTCAAAAATCCGTTGAATTGCAAACTTAGCGAGTATGAAAGACCTACTCATCCTCATACTCGCTAAGTTTGCAATTCAATGGATTTTTGAATGTGAATATGAGGATATATGGGACCTTTGAGAGGCTACCGTTGAGATATTGGTCTTTGCTCTGGATAGCGGATGGGTGGTTTCAGTAGTGCTATGGAACTAGTGTATGGGATTAGAAAATCTTTGGTTTATTATGGGGATGAGTAGGTCTTTCATACTCGCGAAGTTGGCAATTCAATGGATTTTTGAATGTGAATATCAGGATTATATATGACCTTTGAGAGGCTACCCTTGAAATATGGGTCTTTGCTCTGGATAGCGGATGAGTGGATTCAGTAGTGCTATGGAAGTAGTGTATGGGATTACAAAATCTTTGGTTTATTATGGGGATGATTAGGTTTTTTATACTCGCGAAGTTGGCAATTCAACGGATTTTTGAATGTGAATATGAGGATATATGGGACGTTTGAGAGGCTACCGTTGAGATATGGGTCTTTGCTCTGGATAGGGGATGAGTGGATTCAGTAGTGCTATGGAAGTAGTGTATGGGATTACAAAATCTTTGGTTTATTATGGGGATGATTAGGTTTTTTATACTCGCGAAGTTGGCAATTCAACGGATTTTTGAATGTGAATATGAGGATATATGGGACCTTTGAGAGGCTACCCTTGAAATATGGGTCTTTGCTCTGGATAGCGGATGAGAGGATTCAGTAGTGCTATGGAAGTAGTGTATGGGATTAAAATATCTTTGGTTTATTATGGGGATGAGTAGGTCTTTCATACTCGCGAAGTTGGCAATTCAATGGATTTTTGAATGTGAATATCAGGATATATGGGACCTTTGAGAGGCTACCGTTGAGATATGGGTTTTTGCTCTGGATAGCGGATGAGTGGATTCAGTAGTGCTATGGAACTAGTGTATGGGATTAGAAAATCTTTGGTTTATTATGGGGATGAGTAGGTCTTTCATACTCGCGAAGTTGGCAATTCAATGGATTTTTGAATGTGAATATCAGGATATATGGGACGTTTGAGAGGCTACCGTTGAGATATGGGTCTTTGCTCTGGGTAGCGGATGAGTGGATTCAGTAGTGCTATGGAAGTAGTGTATGGGATTACAAAATCTTTGGTTTATTATGGGGATGAGTATGTTTTTTATACTCGCGAAGTTGTCAATGCAATGGATTTTTGAATGTGAATATGAGGATATATGGGACTTTTGAGAGGCTACCGTTGAGATATGGGTCTTTGCTCTGGATAGCGGATGAGTGGATTCAGTAGTGCTATGGAAGTAGTGTATGGGATTACAAAATCTTTGGTTTATTATGGGGATGAGTATGTTTTTTATACTCGCGAAGTTGGCAATTCAACGGATTTTTGAATGTGATTATGAGAATATATGGGACCTTTGAGAGGCTACCGTTGAGATATGGGTCTTTGCTCTGGATAGGGGATGAGTGGATTCAGTAGTGCTGTGGATGTAGTGTATGGGATTAGAACATCTTTAGTTTATGATGGGGATGAGTAGGTCTTTTACACTCGTGAATTCGCTACTTTTACCATAACTTTCAATGCAATATAATGGTAGCTTTGAGAGGCTACCGTTGAGATATGGGTCTTTGCTCTGGATATGGGATGGGTCTATTAAGTAGTCCTATAGGTGTAGTGTATGATGGTCGAAAATCTTTGGGTTGTTATGGGGATGAGTATGTTATTTCAACTGGCGAAGTTTCCAATGCAATGGATTTTTGAATGTGAATATGAGGATGAATGTGAATACGAATATGTATGACAACTTGACAGACATCACAACCACCATCATCACCGATTACCACCGCAGCACCCTGCTGTTGCCTCGGCATGACCTCCCCGGACTCTGGCCTGGCACGGGAGCGGATAAGGCGGATGTGGTTATTGCGGACTTTATTTGATATAGCGCCGATGAAGATGGTCTCCCTGATGTGGCTTTTGTGTGGCGCTGAGAAATTTCGGAGATCTACATTACATTTACATTTAAATGTGGATGATAAATTACAGGGATAGGTGTAAATCATACTTTGCTCATCCGGGTTTCCCTGAATATTTGTAGCTATATATAATTTCGTTTATTAGCTAGGTCAAGTTGATTCGTACATCTACTACTGCAATAGTTGATAGTTGACGCGTTTTCTAATTTTATAAGTTTCTAATCCGATTCAACTAGTAATTTGGAGTGTACCGTAGGGCGTGTTCGTTGGGCATAGAACTGGTATTTTAGGTTTTAGGGCAAATAAATACCAAATTTGTACTTGAAGCATATTTGAAAAGAAATCAAACTGTATATACACTGACGGTATATACACCATTGGTGTGCATTTTATTTGTCTAACAGCAGTAACCAAAAAAATTAATACTACTATTGATTTGTGTGGACCATATGCGATTTTTTTATTATTTTAAACTGTGTTGAATAGACGCAATGGCCAATGCATCTGGATCAAGAGGTGTGGAGTCGTACTGGATGATCCGTAGATGCATACGGGCGGAGATCAATTCAGAAAATAATCCAACCATTGATGAATTAGTCGATGTTTTAGACGAATTACCAAATGTTGAAATGCTTGACCCTGTAACCTATGAGAACTATTTAAAGGATAGTGACGATAACTTTGAAAATCAAATTACTTCATCTGAGGAGTCAGACATCTTATATGATGCTGAATCTTTTGAAACAGGTTTAGGAACAAATCTCAAAAGAGAGGAAAGAAACACAGAATTTCCCGATAGCACACCGGCCACAATTTTTGACGTCCTTGACTGATGAGTGTGCACTGTACTACAGTTTAAAGAGTTAAAGTGGGAAAACTTTGTTCTTTCAGTTGCTGATGGTAGTAATTGCATTTTCAGGACAATTAATGGACCGTGTCTTGTTAAAAATATCATGAAAGGGGATGAAGGTGTTGTTCATTTAATTGTTGAAGTTTTTGATGTTGATGACTTTTTACTTATCCAGTGCCATCATCTACAATACATGTGTACAATGTAGAAACCTGGCTCTAATTGCAATTACAGATATTCGGCATAAGTGTGTTTGTTTATCATACACAAATTCTGCAATTGCTAGTTTTATACTAATCCCTTTGTTGCATTTTAAGTAGAGCTGCAGATTCATTTTGATTAATCGATTAAAGATTTAATTGTGGTGAAATTAATTACTGATTAGTCCTCAACATTTTTCAAATTTTTTGTTTCTTTGATTGATTTAAACAGGGGCTGCCAATAATGGAAGTCCATATGCAGTTGTGTCATTTACTTTTATTCTGTTGCACTTGAGTCATTATTTTTATTTTGCTGTACTAGTAATTTTTTAAGTATTATTGCACTATAGGGTCAGTCTATGTGAAATCATCAAATATGTGAAACACTTGTAACCAACCCCTCCAGGATTTGGCTGATATTTGTTTATATGTCATTTTGAAATTTTCAGTAGCCTATCACCATGACATTGTATCTGCATTGTATGGCAGACGGATATGGAGCGGGGTATGAAGCACTCGCTGAGTCTGAACTCTGAACTTGGTGACATGTTCAGAGGCCAGTATCTCAGGAACAGATGCACATAGGCCTCTGAACATATCACCAAGTTCAGACATGTCGGGTGTGCTTCATGCCATATCCATCTCCCATACAATGCAGATACATGGTGATGTCAAACTACAAAATGGCAAAATTACAGCAAAATCTGAGATAGGTCAGTTGCAGGCCCTCGTGTATTATTATGTAATTTTTTATTTTACTGCATGTATTATTATGTATTTTTTTATTTCAATTTTGTAATATGTAGTTTTTGTTATATTATGTTACCTGATAAAAACGACAAAAACTTTACCTTCCGTATGCTTTATAAAAACATTAATTAACGATTAACTAATTTAGCACTATACTGTTTTTCTGTTATATGTATACATGATGTTATTCTAAAATCCATTAATCTGTTAAGTCTCACTAACTGTTGTCTGATCATTATCACTTTGCAGTTATTGTCTATGTAGCACTGTAGTCCCATCACGTATGTGTCGACGGGAATGTTTCATTAAACGAATATTTGATTTGATAATTTTTATTACTGCATGTATTATGATGTATTTTTTAAATTTGTGTTCCTTAATATTATATTTATATCTTGAATTTGGGTCTCTTACGGAAAGGATGTAAGCACTCCAATTAGGGGGATTAAAGGGGCCCATTTTGGCAAACCCAGTTAGGGGACAGCTTGGTTATGCTAATTGACCCCAGCCGGGCACCTAATTCAGGGCCCTTTGGGGTTCCAAGTTTGGAGCCCCTTTGGGCACCTAATTTGGGGCCCGTTTGGGCAGAAGAATTAGTGCCCAAAAGGGGCCCAAATTTGGAACCCTAAAGGGCCCTGAATTTGGTGCCCGGCTGGGGCCAGTTAGCATAACCAAGCTGTCCCCTAATTGGATTTGCCAAACGGGCCCCTTTAATCCCCCTAAAATTTTGCTGTCTGGGCATAGACGTATGCTTGTACGTCGTCAGCAACGAGGTGACCCTTAGCCTTATCTCAAGTGTCAACTTCTGACCAATCCAGAGGCGGATGAAGGCATGTTCGACCAAACAGGGGCAGCACACTTGAGGGGCCCCACGCATGCAAAATATTTTTTTTCTAAATATTTTATAATTGTTGTTATTTGTTTGTCTAATAGTAAAAATGAGCAAAAAACTGAGAACAAATTATTCGAAACTACTCATTTTAATATACAAAAAATACACAACTTTCGCACATGTGTGGCCCCTATTGGAGTTTCCATTATCAGGCAGATTCATCTCAAATCAGCCAGAAATTCCAGTAGACCTAGTTTTACTCGCTTATTTAAACACTTAGGCCTACTACCGGAATCAAGTGCGATGTGATGGATTATAAAATGACGACAGTAGGCTACTCGTTGGGCCCTCTTTTATGGGCGACATGCACAGGCGCCGACTTTTGCTTTTGTCTCTGGAGTCTGGGTGCATGGGTTCTCCCTATCCCCTTTACCTCCCCCTCTCTTCCCCTTTTCCCCCTTCCTTTGGGTAGACGAGTTTTAGCGGATTTTCGGAGAATGAAAATTGTCTTCTTGTCTAGAGTTGTGAGGTTGGAAAAACTTCCGAAAATGTATGGAAATCGGTGACTTTCGGACGTTCCAGTTTCATTATTTATTATTTTAAATAAATAAATAAACAATTCTTTACCGGCTGTGACTGTGAGATCATGAAATGTTGGGTATTTTTTTGTAGACCCCTAGTTGTATTTCTCAAGTGTGAGGTGTAAAGTATTTTCTCAAATGCTTAGGTGTAAAAATTTGAATTTAAGGTCAGAATTCTTCTGGGTGCCACGCACCCACTGAACTTTCTCTCTGGGTGTATTCACACCCAAGGCTCCCAAGGAGTCGGCGTCTATGGCGACATGTAGGCCCTATTTAGGGAAAGTGGCCCAAAATGACATATCTAACGATTTTTTACAAGTTTAGCATAATATTAATGGCACAAGTGTGACTTTGTTATCCTGTTTATCAGACATGTAGTGCACTTACATAATGCAGTGGTCCAAATACTAAAAAAATAAATGACAAAAGAAAAAAACCAACAGTTTGTAAAAATCCTTGTTCTATGTCATTTTGGGCTATATGCTGGGCAAAATGACATACACACTTATCACCCAATTTATCAGGCTTATATATAAATTTTACCAGTTATTATTTATAGTAAAATGAAAATTCTAACATATTTTATGTTAAGGATATTGGCTTAACAGTCCTGAGATGTTTTGAGATGAAACAGCTGCTGCAACCACAATGCAAATTATGAAATTTTTAAATGAGCAAAATTTTAAATTTTACCATGACAAAATGTAACACTAACAACTGAGGGAAAAGCAGAACTGCAATTCCACTTAAACTGTTGCAAGTAAGTAAAACAATCTGATACTGATAAACTAATCAATCATCAGCAAATAAACCGAAATACCAGGTCAACAACACTAAATAAAAAAGCTTCCAATAATGTGAGTAGCATTTAATGTATAAAAACTCAAACATCAATTGCTACAAGTCTACCAAACTTTGTCGTAGGCCAACATGACAAGTGCCCAACATATAAACAGAGCTATATCTATTCGCTGCAGAAATCACGCACAAAAGTTTGTGTTCTTTGAGATGTAAGCACATTCGCAATGTGCCCAGTTGTGGCAAACTGTGCACTTGATCCACGGCTCACGTTCACGCGAGTTGGAGAACAATTCACTACAAAACAGGCATCTTGTGTCTGCATCATTTAATTTCTGGCTTGAAGGCCTTGGCTCATTGGCCCTTTTAAATCATCCTGTAGATCACACCTGTATTTGGTACGTTTGTTGTGTTCTTTGCTCTTTTTCACGGGAACTCTTTTTGTACCTCCTCAAGACTGAGCTTTCTCAGTTGTACTTTTTTTGTCACTCGTGTGTTCTGTTTTTTGCTATCATCAGGTACGGGCTGCTCGTCAAAACGGAAGCACCTTCGCTTGTTCTCTTAGTGCGAGATGCAGACTGTGATGAGTGTGTCATATTACCCGGTGATTTGTATGTCATTTTACCCTGTGTATGGGTGCTGGGTTGAGACCTACCGCTGTAGCCGCTGCGAAATGCTCCAAGCTAAAAGTTGTACGGGACTTGATCGACATAATATGCATCACCTTGTGCTGTCAGCTCGTGAAGCTCTAGCGATCGTCCTGGTGAACACACTCCACCGTCTCCTATTCGATGACAAGTCTCTCAATTCCGCCAAATTCATGCCAGTTACATCTTGTATCTCATCCATCCATCTCCTCCTTGGGCGACCCAGTCTTCTCCTCCCCTCACCGCACGCCAGCATCATTTCCTTCTCCAGACCATCAGATCGCATAACATGTCCAAAGAACCTTAGCTTCATTCTTGTCGCAGTTTGTTTTAACGACTCTTCATTCTCAACTCCAATCTCCTCTCGTATTGATTCGTTCGTTCTTTTCTCAGTCCAAGATATTCTCAGCATCTTCCTCCATATCCACATTTCACAAGCGTTAACCTTATTTTCCATGTTCTTTGTCATTGTCCACGTCTCGCAACCGTACAGTACCGTAGGAAAGATTAGTGCTCTCACGAGCCTTTTTTTGGTTTCTATGCTCACATGTTTGTCTTTCCATATCTTTTCCAGTCCGGTCATTGCAGCTTTCCCTATAGCAATCCTTCGTTTTATTTCTGGATCACACTTTCCCTCCTTTCCAACCAGTGATCCTAGGAATGTGAAGCTTTCTACCACCTCTATTTCCTCTCCGTCTATCTCAAAACTATCCCAATCTGCTGTTGTCATG